>LPNX010640470.1:0-75742 GCA_001517045.1 Pseudotsuga menziesii | reverse complement strand
TGTCCATACCTTGTCCTGAAGGCTGTCTTATGAATGTCTTCATCCTTGATTCTCACCTGATGGTAACCAGACCTCAAGTCAATCTTGGAAAATACCTTTTCTCATCTCATTTGATCAAAGAGGTCATCAATCCTAGGCAAAGGATATTTATTCTTCATAGTAACCTTGTTCAATTGTCTATAATCAATACACAACCTGAGTGTACCATCTTTCTTCTTTACAAACAGAAATGGTGCTCCCCAAGGGGACACACTCGATCAGATATAATTCTTTTCCAACAACTCTTGCAGTTGCATCTTCAATTATAACATCTCTAGTGTACTCATCCTGTAGGGTGCCTTGGACACTGGTGCTGCTCCTGGCACAAGTTCAATTGTGAAATCAATGTCCTGCTTTGGAGGAATCCTTGGAATCTCATTAGGAAACACATCCCTGAATTCCTGCAACACTTGATAGTCCTCCAACCTAGGAGTTTCATCGTTTGATGCCTCTAAAATATGGGCTGCATACAACTGGCAACCCTTCCTACAGAACTTCTTTAATTGCATTACTAAAACTTGCCATACTAAAATCACCTTTGGAATACCTTCCACAACTACTAGGTTCCCTTCTTCATTCATGCATTCAAAAGTCTTATTGTAGCAGTCAAGCTTCACCCTGTGAGCTTCTAACCAATCCATTCCAATGAGAAAATCATAAGAACCAAGTGCTAGAACATTCAAATATACACAAGTGACTAATCCATCCATGACCAATGGACATTTCTTTACCACTTCACTGACTTTTCTCTTAGTTCCAGTGGCCAGCTGAACTAACCAAGACTTCCCATGCTTTACTTTCTTAAAAGCACAAATCTCCACTACTCTAGGAGTAATGTAACTGTGAGTAGAACCAGGGTCAATCAAAATAGAAATAGATTTCTCAACAATCTTACCTGCTACTTCAACCATAGTTGACTGGTGATTTGCCTGGCGGTCCTCCAGTGTTGCATAAATCCTAGGGACTACCCTTGCTACTTGACCCACTATTTCTACTTCTTGAATGTTATAAGACGGTCTTGCACTCTCATTCTCGAGTGGGTGATTCCTGTGCATGTGGGGTCCTCCACATTTCCAACATTGAAGTGGTCCTCTATTCTATTGTGGATCCTTAGGATTTTCTCCTGTCATTCCAATTGGTTTACTTGCAGCTTGGGATGGCTGCTTCTGATGATTCCTGAAGTTAGAAGGTTTGAAACCTTTCTTTCTTTGGTCAGACTTCTCATTCTTCATATCCTTCCATGCCTTATGGTAATTCGGATTACCTTTCCTTTGCTCATAAAAATACTTATCCTTTCTTATTGCTTCTTCAAGAGTTCTAGTTTCATAAAACTCAATTCTATCATCTTTGTAAGACTAAGGTAATCCACTCAGAAAATGCTGGACCTTCACTTTTTCATCTCTGATGTACCGGACATACCTCAATAGCTCCAAAAACTTACTTGCATATTATTCCATGGTCCGCTGTCCTAATCTCAGCTCATGGAACTCCTTAATCTTGTCATCATAATACCTGTCAAAGAGGTATTTCTACTTGAAATACTTCTTGAACTGTTTCCACTTAAGCCTCCTTTCACTGATCCTATTTACTTGCTTGAAGTGTTCCCACCAAATGGATTCTCTTCCATTCAGATTGAACATGGCGACTCTTTCCTTCATGTTTCCTAAATAATCATACATTTGAAAGTACTTCTTTATCCTAAGAATCCAAGCTTCACCCTCTTGTCCAGTCTTTACCTCACCATCAAATGTAGGAGGTTTAGCTTTCTTAAATTCATCCTAAGAGCGATCCCTATGGTGTCTATTTCTTTTTATTTTATGAGAAGAAGAACTGGAATCCCCGTTGGATTCTTCAGAGTCAGATGACCCACTAGAAGTCCTTCTCCTTCTCCTAGTGCTACTCTTACTGCCTTCTGGCCTTGATGTACCCCGTCCAGAGTCTATCTTCCTTTGCAAGTCTGTCAAAATTTGCAACATTGCAACATTTAGACTCTATGTCATCATTCCCATTACATTAGACTCTCTTGGAATCTCCTTCCATTAGACTCTATGTCATCATTCCCATTACAGACATTTTCTCCCATGGCATCTTCTGCTCGCTCGTAAGAATCCTAAGCATCATACCCATTATGGGTTCTCATGACTGAACCACCTCTGGTTTTACCACATTGTTCTCTCTGGAGTGCTGCTCTTGGAAGTTATCTAAAGTTCTGCAAATGTGTTTGTAGCAAACTTTTAGATGCATAATATTAATATAAATCCATATTACTTACCTTTTCTTCTGGAAATTCATAAAACAACAATTATGCTAAACACAGAATTTTCTCTATTTCATATTCAGCCCTGTAATCCACTAACATTCCACTGAAATCTGCTAAAACAGTTAGAATTTGCTGAGAAAATTTCCACTTCAAAAAACCCAAGCTTCCTTCTCTTCATCGGGTCTCTTCTGCACAAATTTTTCGGCGATTAGGCAGGCAAATCGCCAAACTTTCGATATGAATCGACGACGTGGAGGACTGTTCACCCATTTCCTTCCACTGTATTAGATTCGCATCCATCTCTCCGAACCTAATTAGCGATGAAACTAGCCTATGTGCTGCATCGACGGTTGGGACGTCGTCCCACTATAGTATCAGACACTCAGTCCTCTAGGCGTCTGCAATGGTGGCAACCAATCAACTATTTTCCACCAATCCTTTTCTTGCCTATCGAAAAAAACTTCCCCTATACATCGCCAATCATCCCCCTATTTGTCGCCGCCACCCAGGGTTACTGTTCGTTACTGCTTCGACATTAGCAGTTGAGCCTCTATCCGTTGGGAGGATAGTTCACTGGCTAGCTGCAACGACAGATGTGCAATCCACTGACCATTGCCAATGGCTGACGACTCCAGGACTTAGAAATTTTTTTGAAATCCCCCCCCTTTAGTCTTCCTTTTCGCCGCTTGATCGACTTAATTCTCTTCTTTCCGTGAGTCAAATGGTTCCATCAGCAGCCTCAACGGCGGAACACCATCTTTGATCTCCTTCTGATCGACGAACCAATCCGCTAATGCTTTTTGATCGACGAACTGATTTCGAGCGGTATCGACAGTCAGAGCTTCTCCCTGTCAGAAGACTAGTGCTCTAGGCTTCCGCAACGGTGGATGCACGAACACTATCTTCATCTGTTAGCCAACGATTTCGGGCCTTAGAAATTTTTAAAATTTCTAAACTTTATTTCTTTACGATGTCGGTGGTCGAAGGCCTTACCCATTGGATGGGTAGTTGTCTAGCCATCCGCAATGGCGGGTGCTCGATCAACTATTTTCCGTCGACGGATGTCGAACACTTAGAAAATTCTTCGTAATTTTCCTTCCAACTGTCCTCCGTTGGGTGTGCTTCCGCCTAGCTCTCTGCTACATCAGAAGTCCCTCCCACTAAGTGCTTCGATGAACCGACAGTTCAAACACTCAGACAAATTTTTGAATTTTCCAGTCATTCACTAATTTCTTCTAGGCAGAAAAAAAATCCTGCCTCTATCACTGCATCCTTCATGGCTCATTCAGGACCATGTTGCAACATGAGCTCTAATACCACACTGTAACGTCCCCGACCCTTCGACTAGCGAAGAGGACGCTACCATGGCCTTAACCATCCAGGAAACCAACCCCATGAACATGTGCATTCATAAAAAGCTGAAATGCTGAAACAAAAAAAAAATTGCTTTGAACTCAAACATGCACACATGATTATCTATCATACAGCGGAAGCCAACATACGTTCATACAAGCATTCAACATGTTCATCGTAATCATTAATCGTAAATACGATTGCAGAAGTAAAATAGACAAGACTACTTATCTTATAGAGAACTCGTTCCGCAACCATCTACGTCGCTGCAACGTTCCACCCAACCATATGCCAGCGTGCTCCTTAATCTCTCAGCAACGCTGACACCCCCGAGCTGGGCATGATTCTCCAAGGAATAAGGAACAATAGGATCACACATAGCCAAGGATACGCAAAGCACAGCCAAGCCAACACAGTTGGGTTTATCAGGCCATCAACAAGACAACCAAGCCAACATGGTCAGGTTTATCAGGCCATCAAGGAGCTGGGAAAGGCTAAATGCGAAGCTGGTGAGCTCATTGCAGAGCTAGGAACACCTACACCAGAACTAGCCTAACTTCTAATACACCCACACACACCCACCACAAGGAATCAGTCCCTTCTCTGCTACATAGTCCCTCAGGCCCTGACTTCCCTTCTAGTGGTATTCAGGGGTTGTGGAGAAGAAATCTAGCCCTCTAGCTCTGTCTGTTTGGTTTCCAAACACACTAGGTTTATCAAGCAAACCAAGCTCCCCATCCCTGCTCTCAACACAGTCCGAAGACCAACCATTGTATGCATGCAATTAATCAACAGTGACAACTAAAACAGGGAAAAATGACTCCTAAGTCATTCTTGGCCCTATCGTGGCCAAAACAACTCCCAAGCAAATTGCAACAGTCCCAAAACGTATCAGTAACACAACTCACAACATGGGGGAAACAACAGTCCGTCCTGGACAATGAAGTCACTGAGAAAACTTACACAGAACACACTGGGGAAGAAAATATAGTCTCCCAACATACAGTCCCTAAGCGTAAAAATGGCTCTCCATAGGAAAAATCATGGGTGATACTGACCAAACGACCCCCAGCTTGTTGCGTGAGTAACAACAATGCAGAACCCAGTGCATGAGAGAAGATTTACACCAAATCCCTCTCTGTGGAAAATGTGAATGACAATGGAGACGACCCTCTCTCTTGGCCGTGTGGGACAAAATAAGAAAGAAACCCGTGCATGAGAAATGAATAGACAATGGTCCTTGCGTGAGGATGAATAGACAATGGCATGAATGGTGTAGTGGAGTGAGTGGAGATTTCGCTGGAGTGATGGCGGTGGTTTTTGCTTGCCATCGTGAGGTCAACCCACTGGTGGAGTGTGCGTGTGGGCAAGGACTGGCAGTCCTGCCACACTCTACTCCCAGCCATAACTGCCCGAACTAATAGCATCAGTTTTGAATGGTGGTAGTTGGATAAAACAAGGAAAGATGGAAAAATCAAACAGGGTGGTGACACATGGATTTCTCCCCATTGGTTCAAGGTTTGACATCCCCCCCCTTATCCTTATGAAAATCATGCCCCTTCTCAATTTAGTTGCCGCGAACATAGCTGGTTGGGTTATTTAATTAAAGTTGCATATTTACATGATGAAAAAACTTAATATATGCCGTATACCACGATAGACCATCGACAACAATTTCGTTTGCCGAAACATAACACAACTAAATCGATGGTGGGGCTTTTGCCTTTAGCTCCACACCATGATTCATTGCAATATATACATCATGTACATTTAATGCAACGGGGTCAAAACCGGGGTGTTACACCCACAATGAATTCTCCTTTGTGAGATCCACCTCCTATGCGACGATTCTGGTAGCCTCGGCTCCCTACACTCTTTATTACAAGAAGGAATAAATTTATATTGAAAAAACTTACATGTAGTAGGATCTGTCATAGGATATGCCCTCTCTATTAGAATATGAACATTAAGAATGAAAATTACTTCTTTTTACAGTGCCTTACATACACCCACATTAGATCTCAGTTTCTCTCCAAGCTCTTTGAGCATAGGAATACAATTTTAAAACAAACTAAATAATTCTAACCAAAGTTTGGTCTAAGTGGATGACATATTAACATATGCAGTCACACCCACTTTAACCTATTTCTGGAGCGCAGATTAATCTCATCTTCTTGGCCATTCCGTGAGGGAATTAAACCAGAAAATCCAGAACAACACCAAATTAAAAGAAGAGAGGTAAGACATTACAAGAATTTCACACACAAACCAATATTTATTTTACACTCTTGTACTCAATTACAAGAGATTTATATAATTGGTCTTAAATCCAACATAGAACTAAAGGTTGAGGTTGGGAGAATCTCTCAACAACCTCCAACAAATCTCAAATCAATCTCTAAACTCAGCAAATTGCATTAATAAAAACATTATCTCCAACAGTATTGTCATTTCTCTAATATCCCCACAATCTATATAATATTAACACAAGATGGTCCCTATTAAAGAAAACAATTTTCTCTAATATCTTTCTGCACACCACCCCTATCCAACCATGAAAGACATTTTCTGATTTAAACAATATATGAAAATACAAATTAACACATGATGGTCCCTATTAAAGAAAACAATTTTTCTCTAATATCTTCCCACACACCACCCCCGATTCAACCATGAAAAACATTCTCTTATTTAAACAATATATGAAAATACAAATTATGATAGATTTAAAAAAAAACAAAGAATGATATTAAAGAAAAACATGATGGTCCCTATAAGGGAAAACAATTCTCTAATATCTTTCCACACACTACCCCATCCAACCATCGAACCATGAAAGAATTTCTTATTTAAAAAACATATGAAAATACAAATTATGAAATATTTAAGAAAGACCATAGAATAAGATTGAATAACAAAAAAAAAAAAAAAACTTTTTATCAATATCTCTCCACACCCACCCTTACACTTGAGTCCATTTTCTTGTAAAAGACCTATATATATATATATATTACATAAAAATAAATTGTATGCAATATTTATATAAATATGAAAAAAACTCATAAATGCTTGCGACTTTAACAACACACAGTTCCGAATTTCTTTAAAAATACACACCCAATATAGTATATTACTTACTTTTGAGAAATCAAATAATAAAATAGGAAAACACTTTCCATCTTAGCCATCGCTCCTTAACCAAGTTTAATATTTTTATATCATATTGGGTTTATTAATGGGTGTTTTTAAAAATACACACCCAATATAGTATATTACTTACTTTTGAGAAATCAAAGAATAAAATAGGAAAACACTTTCCATCTTAGCCATCGCTCTTTAACCAAGTTTAATATTTTTATCTCATATTGGGTTTATTAATGGGTTTTTAAAAAAATACACACCCAATATAGTATATTACTTACTTTTGAGAAATCAAATAATAAAATAAGAAAACACTTTCCATCGTAGCCATCGCTCTTTAACCAAGTTTAATATTTTTATCTCATATTGGGTTTATTAATGGGTTTTTTCAATGAATGGGGTTTTTCAATGAAGAGAGTCGATGCTATCTATTCTAATTATCATGGTAATAATGTCTAGAAGTAAATTTGAACTTGGGTGATGTAGATTCCAATCTAATTTGAACTTGGGTGATGTAGATTACAATCGAATTGGTAAGGAGACCACACTTAGTGTCGTTGAGCTATTTCTATATAGTTTAGCCGACCGTCAATTATATCTTAAATTAAATTATAATTTAAAACCAAGTTTAAAAAAAATAAACGTTGATGTCAGTAAAATCTTAAATTGAATTATAACTTAAAACCAAATTTACTTAAAATAAACGTTCATATTAATTAAAGTAGTGCCTTGGAATTATACCTCTGATTGCTTGGAGATGCTTCCCACTATTCTTGGAGACAATTTTATATATTTGCAGTAGAAATTCATTCGACAAATTATAAAATAAACTATTCATTTGATAATTTTATATTGGAAGTTGGCACAGAAATCTTTCTTCAAGTAGTGCCTACATTTACTCTATAGTCGAGTATTATATTAACAAAATTGTCAAGAGCTACGTTAAAATACTCATTTCCTTTGATCGTAGTCCGTTCCATTAAATCAATGGGATTAGATGATCCCATCAAAGAAAAGGCCGGGCTGGTTATTATCAACCCTTATGGAGAAAGAACAAAAAAAAAATGCCAGAAAGAAATCAACAATGCTTTTTCTACATAAAAATTAGTAGCAGAAATGATACAACAAAGATTTTCATAAAAATTACTGTGGAAATGCAGATATAAAAGGATCTCCAATGAATATTCTGGCGGCCGTAGAAGCCGAGAATGAAATAATAAAAAAAATTGTGAAAGTAGAAACAATAATGGAGAATCCAATTGGTGTACATAGAAAAATGTACATACCTACATGACCTCTTAAAAAGAAATACATACTCGTAACCCTTAACTAGTAACCCTTAACCATTAGGCCCACTCATACTGTAAACCCTACCATTCTATATCTATAAAGAATCCATACTTCATTTCCTCTTAACCATTAGGCCACTCGTACTGTAAATCCCACCATGGTATATGTATAAAAAATCCATACTTCATTTCCTCCCAGCTGAACAAACGGCTACTTAACAACCCTAAAGAAAACCAAGCATACATGCAAGGAAGGGGTACCTAGGATGCAGATTATAGTAATGCAGATAGCTTAAAGAAGGAATGCAGCTCCTCCAACCAAGGCGGCTCCAAAGATAGCCATCTTCTCTAAACTGGCGGTAGAGGTGGCTCCGCTCTGGACAAGCGGTGGTGAAGCGGGAGTCCCAGCGAGCAGGTGGGCCGGAGATCCAACGGAGGCTGGAACCGCAGCATCTGCGCTTGGAGATATGGCAGACTTTGGCGTGGTGGCCAATGTACTAGGGACAGAGGCCGCTGGAGATTTTGCTGGGGATTGAACCGACGACGTCTTGGGAGCCGGTGCGGGTGCGGGCGCTGCTATACAGGCTGAGATCAACAATACCAAGGCCAAAACCAAGAAGAGAAGCGCGTTGAAACGGGCCATCTTGCTTGTAAGTTGCTCTTGGGAGTATTACTATAAATTGTTGTGACGGAAACTGTATGGAGTCAGAACTCTTGCTCCAAAATGAAAACAAGAAGTGGAAGAAAGAAACAGAGAGAGTGCGCAGGCAGTAAGTTGAAGGGCAATATATGAGGATTTATAGTGCGAAATGATTGGTTTTCTGTGGGCGGTTTTCCGATTTGAAACTGTCTGAATCTCGATTTAGCAGCCATTCGCCGTCGGCGTTGCTGGATTGACACTGTTAATCATGTTGATAGATTATGTATGAGCACATACAACAAATTTAACATCTTTATCATCGTTACGGGGTCTATTTAATTATGGTCTACAAATATTATTCTCACGCTATAACAGCTGTGGGCATGTGCAACAAATTTTATTCTATATCTATATAATCCGCAGCTAAAAGAGTGAAATTGAGGTAAGATTCCTCAACAAGAACTTTTAAATGAGTTGGTGGCGATGGATGTATAATGGCTCTAGCCGTGGCTAAACGTGAAGCGTAGTTGGCAGCTCTCTCTATATATAATGGCTGTAGTCATGGCTAAACATGAAGCTTTAGCTGAGCCCTTAGGTCGCTAGGGACATCAATGGTCCCATCATAATAATTTTTGTTAGAATGTGTCTTTTCGAAGCTGGCTCGTCAACCTAAAGCGTGGCCGCCAGGCCAACTCATACCTAACTTCTTTTTAATGGTTGTGATGTCTTGACCTATTATCGCATTGAGTGGAACGTTGCGTCGAGCGTATGGAAACCCTAATTTTATTGTCGCATTGAGTGTATCTTAGTTTTATGTTCTTTGAGTTGCGTCGAGCTCGTGAAAACCCTAATTTTCTCCACGAATTTTTTTATAGATTTAACGCTTTCATTTGAAAAATAATCTTAAAAATGGAAAAGAGTCACTCGAACTAGATTTTTCTTTGTTTTTAGGGCATCATTGCACATGATCATCTGATGTCATCTAAACATCTTTGTACTTATCGCCACATATCCAATCTTCGTAATCATGTCATATATATATATATATGAGAGAGAGAGTCATTGATTTATCCTAGTTAGCATCAAGTTGGTACTTTGAGCTGTGTTTTAATGTTATTTTTATTGAAAACAAATAGTTTCATAATGTAAGTTTTTAAAACAAAATTTTATGTGTTTATATAGAGAAAAAAATATTAAACATTCAATTAAACAAAACGTCATATTGTAATTTATAATTTGAAAAAAATTTAAATACAAAATACAAAATAAAAATAATATTCAGAGAAAATAATTTTTAAAAAAATATCTACATTAAAAATATAAAAAACAAAAATAAAGATATAATAGAAAATATTTAAATTCTTCAAAAATATGAACAACTAAAGATAAAAATAATGGAAAAAAAAGGGTATAGATAGCTCACTAAAAACATTAAAGATCAGAGTTTAAAGATAAGGAAAACAAAAATAAACACACTTTTCATAATAAGCTTAGTAAAATAATCTTAAATGTAAAGAAAATTCAAGTTTTATCAAAATACATACATTAGTTATAAGTTTTGCAAATAAAAAACAATTATAATTGAAATGCTCAATCACAAAAAATATTTTAAAGCTTTGAGATTGACATAAAGAGAGTGGTGTAAATTCTTGCTAGATTATTTGGTTAAGGTGTGGGTCTAGTCAAGAGGACAATCTGAGCTTGATTTCCTTTAGGGGTAAGCTAGTTGGGAGGAGACACAAAAAAAATCCATCCATGTTAAGGATTGGTGTGGCTGAGGCCGTGTGCGATCCTTAGATGACTTTGACGGCTTAGATGCCCTTAGGTTGTGGTTCTTAACCAATAATTCATTTCTACCAACCTTGAGTCATGAACAATCGAACATAAGTAAAAAAAAGACATAAAAATAGTGGTGCATATATATATATTATGTTGTGGTTCACAAACCCCCGACGGGGACGCTAAATCCACAGGAAGAAATCATACGGGTCCCACTAGAAGGGCTCATACCCCGTTCACTCTGATTACGAAGCTAACTCGATGGCGACATCAAGTCATGCGCTTATATAGCAATGTATAGCCACCCACGGATTTGACCCCAAGACCCTTTATAACACTCAACCCCTTGAGCTAGCCCACCGAGCTATATATGTTGGTGTGTGTGTGTCCCACACACATATATACACTCTCTCTTGAAACAAAAAAGTTTTAGTTTTTAATTTTGAATTTTGTGATATTTAATTTTTTATTAATATTATATTGAATGTTATTAATGTTCACTTAGAACAATTTTGGTTTAAGACTTCTTTATTAAATATTCATAATATAATTACGATGATTTGTTATGCACTCAATTTTGATTTATGGGACCTTAGAAATGTAAAGAGTGACTTGGTTTTCTTTGAAATTTATTTGTATGCTCAAAAAGCATTAAGATAAGCATTCATAAATCACCATTGTTGTGATGTGTTAAAAGGTTAATAGTTTAGGAAAAATTTTGAAGTTGTGCTCTAATGTGGGTGTATGCATGACATTCTATGAGAAACTTATTTTCATCTTCAACCCTTTTGGTGTCACAAACACGGAAAATTCTTTCATTTGATGGTGCTTTAAGAATTATCGAGTGCCATGTTTCACTATATTGGAGCTGAAGAGAGTTTGTTCTTATTTTAGCAATGTTGATGTTCTTATTTATGCTAGTTAAAAAATAAATATACTTTTGATATTTCATATTATGGTTCATCATCTCATAATTTTTTAATTTTGTCTTGTCCTCTAACTATTTATTGCATCACATCTTCTCTTTAAATTTAGATTTAGTAATAATTTTAATATTATCACTAAGAATGACCGCTTCCTAAACTCCCCCATAATTTAGCCAAGACATGGCATCCTTATGTCAACATTGCTTAAGTATTAGGTGGTTTTAAATAGAGTATGAAGAAATATTAGGAATTCCCTGTTCTCCCATGTTGTTTATCATGTTCTTGTATATTAGGTATCTAGTCATATCCATGCTCTCAATTAGGGAGAGGCTGGCTTCAATGAGGACGATAAGATAAAATGTATTTTCTTTAATTTTGAGTTTATATGTTACAAATTGCTTTCGATTTTCTCTATAGGATTCTTCATGATTCTCTAGGGTTCCATCCCCAAAGTTCACACGGATATAAGATAACAAGAGTGACAAGATTCTCAAAAACGAGTTTCTTCCTATCTCAAACCCAGATGCTTGTTTATTAATAGTTGTTTTCAAGTCCATAATAATATTTTCACCCTCTATTAGTCCTTTTCTCAATGCTATAGTTCCAATTATGTTTATGACGAAGATCATTTCCAATATATTTGTATGAAGTCACTTCCTCCAAGTTGTTGTCATACATGACATTATTGTAGGCGATCTTTTGGGATTTGGTTATCATAACCTTTGGTTTCTAAGTGTTAATTATCATACCCATACTAGAGAAAAAATCCTTAAGAATTTTTAGTTGCTTATTGAAATCGTAGTGACTCATTTCCATAAGAACAATATCACCATCATAGAGAAGAAGGATGATGACTATACTAGTGGAATTCATGCCATCACAATCTGCCTCTTCCAAACAATCCTCTAGCTTGTTGACTCAAATACCAAAAAATGTAGGGGATAGGAGACAACCTTGTTTTACTCTTATGTTACAATTAATTATTTTACCTAACCCTCACAGCTCCTAAACTTGGAAATAACATTTTCATACAACCCTATTTCCACATGTCTCAACTTGAAAGGGACTCTTCTAATCTATTCCAAAGGTTAGTTATAGAGAATGTGTTACATGATTTTCTACAGTTCATAAAGAAAAACATAAGATTGGTCTTATTATTGCGACACCCCTTAGAAATGATCCCGAGAGTAACAAGGTAGCCCATAGTAGAATGATAACCCAAAAATCATGCCTAGCGTTTTCTATGACTTTATAGCCATATCTTCATGTTTGTTTCCAGAATAATTCTATATAATTTGGATAAAAGAGGATTAATCATAATGTACCTACAACTAAATGGAATTTTTTTATCCACTCTTAAATGTACGAACATTGAGGCTTAATGTCCAAGTTTTAGAGAAACCCTAATTAACTACTATATTGAAAATACCATGGATGTGAGAGATGAGAATAGATCAACTAGTTTTAAGATTTGTGCCTAATATCCTTTTATGTCCTTAACTTTCCCTTTTTCAAGTCACTTAACCCTAAAATATATGTTTTCTAATGTGAAAACCTCTTCCCATGTAGAAAGGGTCGGAATGTTTTCCATGACATCAGGGGATTTTTAAATATTTTTAAGGTACAACCTTCAGTCCCTCAAAGGAATCATATTATTTTCTTTAGTTCTATCACTTGGAATTTTCCTCCATAAATTTTTAGGTCTATTGTAGAGGAGAAAAATATTTTATTTCTTTGCATTTATATAGAACTTTTTTTTCCTTTTAATTGTGTATTTGTACCTATAGATCTTGTTAGTTTTAAATGATTCATTAAAAGCATCTAGATTGGATTTTTTAACATCCTTATATTCTTTATCATACAAAAGGTGTTGATTGTACAACATCAAGAGTCATTCTACAAGACTTGTGAGGTATCAAGTCAGGGCATTATGTTCTATCAAGTCTTATCTATGTCCTCATGTATTGATGTTGATGTTTTGTATCAAGATTGGAATCTTGTGATGTATCAAGATTGAAGTCTTGTGTTGTATCAATACTCGTCTTGTGTTGTGTCAAGTAATGTGGTTATACTACGTGATATATTTCTAGTCATGGTCATTGAGTGCTATACGTCTCCTTTAAGGCTTAGCTACCCTTATAGTGAATTACTTTAGCATATACCTATATGACCTGAGGTAATATATATGATCATAATCTTGGAATAATTCTTCTAAGTATGATATGATAAGATGGATAAATAATACACATATGGACCATGCATTAATTATCAATGATAATGAGATAAAATATAGAGAAAGAGAATTCAAATTTTCCATGCAAATATTTGAGTGAAATCAAGTTATAAAGGTTCAGTAAAATATGAATGCCTCAATCAGTGCCCCAATCAAAGAATCAATTGAATTATTAATGAATGTAATTCGTTAAGTAAATAAGATCTCAATGTTCATTAAATCAAGATGCATTAGTTAACTAAAGAGATCCATGCAAAATTTAATAATAGAAATCATGCATGAATGACACTAATTGTGAAGCACCAAAAACATTCAGTTAGTCTCCTAAATTTATAATCATGCATTTAGTTAGTGATTGAGTTCAATTGAGTCATTTTACATTAAGTTCAATCAGTTAACATTCAGTTCAATTTAGTTAACATCCAGTTCAAATTAGTTAACATTTAGTTCAAATCAGTTAACATTAAGTTCAAGTCAGTTAACATTTTTTAAGTCAATTAACATTCTCTTCAAATCAATGAACATTCACTTCAATTTAGTTAGCATTCAATTCAAGTCAGTTCACCTTCAGTTCAAGTCAGTGAACATTCATTTAAAGCTAATTGAGGAAAGGAAGGGACTTAATGTTTGCATGGAGGGGTTTCTAGATAGCTCCTCCTTGTGAATGTGTTATGTGATGCTATGAGTGTGTTTACTAATCCTTAAATTTTCCTCCTTCTGCATGCTAGGTGTTTTTTTCTTGTTATTAATATGTTAGGCATATGTAAAGTTCAATATAGTTGCATACAATTGTTTTGGAAGGGTTTCATTGGATCCCTCTTCTCTATTGTTGAGGTGATATCTCTTATCAGGAAATCCATTTATGTGTTGTAAAGCATTATCTACATATCTATCTATCATACTCAAAGACTTGCTGGGTTTTTCATCCTTCGTGTTTGGAGGGTTTTCCCAAGGTATATCTTGTCTCTTATGGTTGATTGATTTATGTGGATTATTTATTTATGAGCTTCTTATGTGGTCCATGTAAATATTCATATGTGGATGATTTATGAAATTCATAAGTTCATAAATTATTTGATAATTTTTTTAAAGTTCAAGCACCTCTGATTTTGCTCAAAACATCTAAAGTCAAAACCTCTTCCCCTGTAGAAAGGGTCAGAATGTTTTCCATGTCATTAGGGGTTTTGTAAATATTTTTAAAGTAGGACCTTGAGTCCCTCAAGGGAATCATATTATTTTCCTTAGTTCTATGACTTATAACTTTCCTCCATAAATTTTTAGGATCTACTGCAAAGGTGCCAAATATTTAGTTGCTTTGTGTTTATATAGAACCTTTTTTCCTTTATTTGTGGATTTGTTCCTATATATATCTTGTCAGTTTTAAATTATTCATTAAAAACATCTATATTGGATTTTCTAACATTCGTATATTCTTTATCATACAAAAGGTTGTTCATTATATTCTCCTTTTTATTAAAAACTATGATAGAGAACTTGTTAATAAAAGAATACAAAGTTGTGATTATATATATAAGATACGATTTATACACTTTAAATGTATTTTTTTCCAGAAAAAGAAAAAAGAAAAAAGAAAAAAAAACATCCCATAACTCACTATTCAAAGTAAGAATCAAAGTTACATTAAGAACCTGATGCACAACAAGGTTTTTCTATGTTAAAAAAAAAAAATTGTGACAAAAAACTACCCAAAACCACCAGAAAGTATCTATAAGACTTCTACCTATAGGATGGAAGTTTAAAAAAATAACCAAAAAATCATTATGACTATGATATCCAGGAATATAAAAAAACCTGATGACATGGCTAATCAAACTAAAGGAAACACTGCTGGGAAGGCTAAAGATAAAGAAGAAAAAATTGAAAGATAGTAGAGTTTATATAACCCCGATGTAAAATCCCTAATCTAATATCATATTAGAGTATTATGTCTATAGATGATATGAATTATAATTTGAAATAAAATTTTAATGTTAATCCATTCACTTCTTTATGCAGGGTAAATTGTGGTCATTGCTGACAGAATCGAGAATGGTAGAGGGATAAGGGAAGCAACCAAGAATTTTTTTTTCGATAGATTTAGTTATTTTCCTAAGCACATGTAAATTATGGACCATTTAGGTTTCAGAATCAGCTCTTCTAAATCCTACTCCCACACTTCTAGGTGTCCCAACGGTGAAAACTAGGAAGAACTATCACATCCATTCAACTAGTGGATAAGGAATATGGTGTAGCTCTAAAATAGGGTTATATAATAGTATATAAATGTATTTTTTATTTTTATAATATATCATAGTAAATCAAAGTAATTCTTCATGTTGTAAAGGCGAGACTAGTTCATAGGGCAGCTCACTAGCTCCATCTTCAAGATTTCCCAAACAAGGTAAGGGGGTCACTAATTATATGTTTTGGACTTGGGATACTTATATATTCCTGTTAATGACCCATAAGAACAATAATGGTGGTATTTGGAGACTTATAGGTCTAATTATGAAAGTTATGGTAAAACTAGTCATTTATTAATGCAAATCTAGACTAGGTTGGCTAAAACAAGTAAATCTAAGCCATACTGATTCAGATTGAAATAAAATTTACAGATAATATTTATAACATCATATTAAATCCAAATATATTGAAATTTCCCTCATTAATGATCTATAACACTCTCTTTAACAATATGCATCATTACAGTGTAATTTAGAGGCAAAAATCAAAGGAGGAGTTGGCGGTTTGAACCCTCAAGTGATAGAAAATTATGGACTTGTTAATTAAATATGATACATAGTCATAAATAACTAGAATCTTCTATCAAATACTGAATCAACTCTTGGTGGTTTCTCCTTAGATTCAATATGACCTACAATGAAAATGGGAAGAAAAGGGGGAGAGAGGAAGATGAGAATTGGGGAACATCACCCAAGATACTGAGGTCCATCACTCAGTTTTGAATATTAGCTTCAATAAATACCAAAAAATACATCAACCAAGCTAATAAATGGAGTTGGAAGCATCCTTAAATAAACCTTGAGTGACTTGGGTCACTTGTTGAGCAAGTCCTTCACTCGTTGAGTAAGTTTCCACTTGATAAACCATAAAATTAATCATGAATTCACCCTCCTTGAGTAAAATAGCATGTATGAATCATGAGAGATGTTTCCCTATTAATAACCTTTCATCCAAATTAGAAACTCCTCCCTCCTTAGGCCCAAAGTCGCATGGTTTTTCTTATGACAATGTTTCTGCACTTTCTTCTTTTGTAACTAATCCTCCACATGGAAACTAAGTCCTTCTTATGCCCATATTTGCCTAATTTTTCTTATGAAAAAATATCTACACTTTCTTCTTTTGCAACTGATCCTCTCAATAAAAACTGCTCCCTCCTTAGGCCCATATTTGTCTTCTTTTACTTTTGGCTAGTTTTCTTGGCTTTTGGTTACTTCCTTTTCTTTTCTGACTACTTGCTTTTGTTAGTTCCTTTTACAGTTTCTATTTATCATCGTAGGAAAGTTGGATTTCCCCAATGTGCCCTCCTGACATGGAAACTTATTTCAACATATTTATTTGACATTAATTAATAATGAAAAAAAAAACTAACTACAAGCCTCCTAAATAATAATTTAACAAAATTCCCCAGGTTAATTAATTAATGTCACTTTTAATGCCCTAGGTTTTTATTAAGGTCAAAAACTTCAAGGTCCCTTCAAGGGAGGGACATGAAAATCCTCCCCTCCCAAGTCTGCTTGTCCTCAAGCAAAATCATTCTACAGTGCTGCAAAATTTGTCCACCATGTTTCTGCTACACCACTCTAATCATAGTCATTTATTTAATGACCACTTATTTCAACAAAATTGTCAACCCAGTTAAGTTAACTAAGTATAATGTCTGGATCCCACTGCCTCCTCTGTAAGGATCCAAATGTTGTTGCCCATTTTGGAAATATGTCATTCCAAATAATGCCAGGATCCCATCGTATTATCTGCATCCTCCCAAACATTTGTAACCACCATAAAAATTTATCATCATAGAGAATGAAAGTGAGGATGTGGAAAGCATACCACCACACTGAAAAATTGAAAACTCCCAATGCAAAATTGAATATATGTGAGACTTCCCCACCCAACATAAAATTCCTTATGTGCCTAATGCACACCAGCACTGAATCTCAAAAAAAAATTTCTACATTGACATCGGTGTGAGTCCCATGTCCCAAGACAATTATAGGAATCTTCTAACAACCATAGATTCCCATGTTGCTCACAGAAGATGTAGGATGTGTCTGTTGAAACTCCTTTGCTGTAAAAAAAAGATACAACCTATAAGGTGCATAAATCCAACAAGTACCTACCCATTCCTTCCATGGATGAAAAAATCCTCCAACTGTCAGGTCCATATGGGAATCTTATTTCTTTCTCATGTGCACAATCCCAATGGCTACACTCTCTGCCACTAGTCATTCAATCACCACCATAAATGGAGGAATCAAAGATAGGAAATGGACGAATTTTCTACTACTGAGAAGGGGGTGGTGCTCTCATAAAATACCCATGGATGAGTGTGGGAGCCTCCTACTCCTTACTTGGCACCGCAAGAAAGAATCCCTTGACCCAATTATCATTCTTATGTGTTGTAGTTGTACTAAAAAGTGTAGAGGATGGAAAGTCATGAACAAAAATGAAAATTCAGTAATACTCATCCACTGGGAAAGTGGTTGAATCCTTCACTCCTTTTATTGGTTCATAAGTTATACGATCTTGTTCCTCCAAAATTAGACATATTTCACCAAGAGGCATCTCCAAATCTCTTTGAAAAAGTGCAAGGGCTTGGTCTCCATTTTTTTTTCTCCCAAATCCTTTAGGAACATGAAAATCACAATGAACCTCTTGTGCATATGTACTGGAGATATATGATGGATGAAAATTATATATTTGTGGATTCCCATAGGGTAGGACAATATCAGTAAATCCAAAAGTCTTATCATAGACGAAAAACATTTTTTTTCCTTGATGAATCTCCATCTTGCCTATGTATTCATCCACCCAATCCTCAAATGAATAAAATATTTGTATTTCTGATTTATGTGGAATGTAATCAGGAACCTTATTCATAGCTAAGTCTTCTCTCCATATAGGTAGCTCCTGATGCCTCTCCTCCAATGCATGCATGCCAAACAACTCCCTATAGATGCAAGAAAGACTTGTGCATCCTTGGACCTCCATCTTAGTGATGTACTTTTCTATCCAATCCTTGGACAAATAAGTACCTTTACTTGTAGATATGAATGGTATGTATTATTTAATGTATTGCTGCAACAAGTCAAATGTTTGGCCAAGATCTTCTATGGCATCTCCTTTAACCAACACTTGTGAATCAAAAATTTCATCCTGGTTTCCTTCCACATGAGGTTCCTTCATCACCTCCACTATGTCATTTTCCATGTGCAAATCACCATATTCTACATAGGATAGGGTGTGTGATGAAATCAAATCCTTTCAAAGTTGATCATTCTGCATTATTGATTCTTGAAAGGCCCTCTGTGTGCTCTTCAATGAATTATTGGTGATCTTAGACTTACTAGAGAGCCTTTATGATTCTTCTTCTTCCTTCTTGACTGCACTATGGTACATGTTAAACACCATGAGGATATGTTATCTATCAAATATTAAGTTCATATAAATATCATTTATATTTACCATGCCTTTTTTTAGTGCTATGAACTCTTCTAGAAAGGAATCTCCTTCCAACTCTTTTACATAATCTTGCAAACAACATCTAGTCACCAAGGCATTGGTGTCAACAACGTTGTTCATGGCTGATGTAAGATTCTCTATGTACTCCTTTAGTGATCCACTAAAAATAATATCATCCACTAAGGTTTCCTCTTCCCATGTCTAACACATAATATCATCTTGCTTGTGGCATGGATCCACAACACAGATCTCATTCTCAACATACCGACCAACTTTAGAATATGTTGCAAAATCACTTCCATGATATGAAGTGGAGAGTATCTCTGAAGGTTGGAATGAAATGTGACCTTTGCAAAAATAAGAAAGCACACAATTCCTTAGCATTTCATCTTCATCATATTTCTGTAAGGTCACTATGGTGTCCTTCTCTTCCACCAAATTCTCAGGTTCACAACCAAGTGGTGTGGCCTTGTCTTCATTTTCATTATGTGGCTCAAGAGGTGACTATAAATCTGATTTGTAATCTTCTTTTGGATATGATCCAAAATATGTCTCACCATCCTCACATGAACAAACATATGTAGTAGTGATCCGAAGATCACCCACAAATAAGTTGGATTTGCACTCATCCTCCCTTCCTTCTCCCATGCAACCACCTTTTAGTGACTTGCATTCAATCTCATGAATCACCACCTCTACTTCATTTCCATAATCCTCACCATTAAGGATTAGATTCCAAACTTTTTAAAATTCATTTTGGAGTTCCTTATACTCCTTGAAAAGTAGATCTTCAAGCGTGGATTCATCTCCCATACTGCCAAAAACCTGATGATGGGATGCTAGGTCTTTAATTGGTCATGGTGCATCTTCAACTTATTCTGTACAAATTTATTCCCTCATGCAGTCACTTTTTAGTAACTTGCATTCCACCATGATAGTATTTTCACTTTCTTCACAGATGTTTGATGTAGAGCACTTGGAAGGTGAGACTTGTTTTTGTTGCAACCTTTGCTCCACTTCTTTGCACACATTGTTGACAATATGTTATATTCTATTATGATGTGAGTTTCGAAAGGAATCCATCTTCATAAATAATATTCCAATCTCATATGAACATAACTACTGAAAATACAAGAACTCCTTAATCTATTTACTTAATGTTTGATATCTTCGAAGGTACTCATAAGCATCAACTTCTAGTGCCTTTCCTCTAATGATCATTCTGTCACCAACAACGCTGAACTATGGTGGATTAATAATTTTTCTCTATATGCACATAATGTCATATGACAAGTCATTATAATTAAAATTACTAACCTCATCATCATAATATGATGCTTCCTCATAACCCCATTCAAAATCATCACTAGCCAGTGCTAGTCTTATGGCTACAAATTCCTTCATTCTCGGAAGTGGTGAGTTGCAATATTTTTCAACAAAGATACTACTTTCCACATGATGGGACAAGGAAAGAGATCTAATACCACTGTAATATCCCTGATCTGATATCATATCATATTATTATCTCTGCAACTAATATGAATTAGAATATGAAATAAAATTTTAATGCTAAACCATTCACTTCTTTATGCAGGGTAAATTGTGGGCATTGCTGACAGAACCGGGAACGATAGAGGGATAAGGAAAGAAACCAAGAGAAATTTTTTGGATAGATGTATTTATTTCCTTAATCACATGTAAATTGGGGACCATTTAAATTTCATAATCAGCTCTGCTGAAGACTACTGCCATGTGTCTGCCAGGGTGTCCCAAGCATGTAAACTAGGAAGAACTTTCACATCCATTCAACTAGTGGCTAAGGAATATTAAGTATCCCAAAAATAATGTTATCATATAGGATATAAAGGTATTTTCAGGTTTATAACATATCAGAGGCAAGAAAGGTGATTGTTCAAGTTGTAAAGGTGAGTCTAGTCCACAGGGAACCTCACTAGCTCCATCTTCAGGATTTCCCAAACATGGTAAGGGGGTCACTAATTATATTATTTGGACTTTGGAGACATATATATTCCTATTAATGACCCATCAGAACATCAATGGTGGTATTTGGATACGTATAGGTTGAATTATGAAAGTTATGGTAAAACTAGTCATTTATTAATGCAAATCTAGACTAGGTTGCCTAAAACAACTAAATGTCAACCATACTAATTTATATTGAAATAAAATTTATAGACACTATGAATAACATAATATTACAGACAAATATGTAAAAATTACCCTCATTAATGATCCATAACACTCTATTTAACAATATGCATCATTATAGTGTAATTTAGAGGAAAAAATCAAAGGAGGACTTGGAGGTTTGAACCCTCAAGAGATAGAAAATCATGGAAATATTAATGACATATGTTACATATTAATAAATGGATGGAATATTCTATCAAATCCTGAATCAAATCTTGGTGGCTTCTCCTTAGCTTCAGTATGACCTGCAATGAAAATGGGAAGAAGAGGGGGAGAGAGGAACATGGGACTTGGGGCACATCAAAGAAGAGATTGAGGCTTATCAATCAGTGTTGAAGCTTATATTTGATAAATATCAAAACATACATCAACAAAACTGAGAAATGGAGTTGGAAGCACCCTCAAATAAACCTTGAGTGACTTGGGTGACTTGTTGCGCAAGTCCTTCATGCATTGAGCAAGTTGCCACTTGTTAAAAAATAACCCTAATCATGAATTCAACATCCTTCAATAAAATAACATGTATGACTCATGAGAGATGTTTCCCTGTCAATAATATTTCATACAAATTAGAAACTGCACCCTACTTAGGCACAAAGTTGCATGTTTTTTCTTATGACATCTTTTCTGCACTTTTTGCTTTTGTAACTAATTCTCTAAATGGAAATTGTGCCCTACTTAGGCCAAGAGTTTCCTGATTTTTCTTATGACAACTTTTCTATCCTTTCTAATTTTGTAACTTATTCTCTAAATGGAAACTTCTCCCTCCTTAGGCCTAGAGTTTCCTGGTTTTACTTTTGACTGCTTTTCTTGGCTTTTGGTTACTTTTCGTCTTTTTCAACGGCTTTATTTTGTCAGTACCTTTGATAGTTTCTAATTATCATCCTAGGAAATTTGGCTTGCCCCATTGTGCCCTCCTGACATGGAAACTTATTTCCACATATTTATTTGCACATTAATTAATAATGACAAAAATAAAACTAAGTACAAACCTCCTAAATAATAATTTAACAAAATTCCCTAGGTTAATTAATTAATGTCACTTTTAACCCCCTAGGTGTTTGGAAAGGTCAACAAATTCAAGGCCCCTTCAAGGGAGGGACATGAAACCCGAGCTTATCAAAATGCAGTATTTGAATTCTTCATAGTGAAGAAAACCTACAATTTCACCCATTGCTCTCTTTGATAGTTCATCCACAAGCCCATTTAAATCACAATTTATTTTCTTTATCAAAATATAAGAGAACCTTTCCATGAAACAAAAGGTCCTTCGACACCAATGATATAACAAGGAAACCTACAAGCCAGCATGACCATTTTCCCAATCCAAAATGATCTTAGAATCCCCAAAAATATGAATTGTCTGAATGTTCCTATCAAAGGAAAAAGAAACAAGACCCCAAATTGCTAAAAGCTCCTCCCTAGTGTTTCTTCCACTGCCACTACTCATTCAAAGGAGGAAACAATGATCAATTGTATTCTTGAGAACCAATCCTCCCCAACATATATTTTCCTTGGAAGATTCATTGAAAAAAAATAGTGGGAAGCCTACATTGAACTCAGGATCCTACAAGAACCTCAAAGGATTGTCTTTTCGTGTTTTATGGAATTCCTTGAAATTGTTTAAAATATTCATACTGGAACTTGCTGGAAACTAAACCTCATTTTAAAAAATCCATCTATTCCTTACTCACTAGATTCCTTGCAAAGTGAAAAAGAGAAATAGTTTCATATTCTCTGCGAGAAAAAAATATTCTTTCAGTAAGTCCTCCAACCTCAAATTTTGCCGCTTGAAATACAAATCTAGATCCCAAAACAAGTCATTCCACACAAATTTAAAAAAATACCAATCCACAAACAAATGTTCTATGGTCTCAGCATTGTTTTTGCACAAATAGGATATTTTAGAACTGAAGATTCCTCGTTTCATAAAGTTATCATAAGTTAGGATATTGTTTTCCAGACATAGCTAACCAAAGCATTTTATTTTCACAAAAGGGGCCCTTTCCAAATATAATAATGCAAACACGAGGAACTATTCTGAATGGAAGGGATTTTAATGTCTTGATAATCCTCTTTCACTCTTATGAGTCTAGTATTTTCATTCCACTCCTATATAACCGTGTCTGGATATCTACTGAGTCTTATACCCAGGTGGTTCAACCCAACAATTAATTGTTACCATTTAGATGCCAAGTCACCCAAAAATCCCAATTTTTAATCCAAAAACCAATGTTCATTTGAAACCACTTATGTTGATCTAATATGTGCAAGTATGGTTATACCCAACTTATAAAGACAAGACAATAATGTCCTAGAAATAATATAAAAAGAGTCCCCATTAATGAAGGCAGGGGTCGAATCCGAAGGATACCTTTTCCCCCTTACCTATTTATGAAGAAAGCCTCGAACCAAGCCAACAAAAAGATCTAGTAAAACCATATTGAGAATTTGAGGCCTGATTTGATGTCTAATCTTCTTTCCTAAACCATTATTCCATTGGGAGGCACTTGAGATACTTGGAGCCGAAAGCGTCACTCCATAATCCATCTTCAAATAACCCACACCATAGAATTTTTAGGCAGAGAGATTTGTTGAACCAATGGACATTATTTAATCCCCAACCCCATAGCTTGTTAGGAGAGAAAATCTAATCCAAGCTAAACAAACGGATTTTTTTTATATCCTTGAACCAACCATAGAAAAAGAATTACTTTTTTCCGTATAACATCCAAAAAAAAGACCGAGATCCTAGCCATAGTCATCGAGAATACATGAATACTTCCAAGGATAACTTTGACTAGGATTGGTATGTTTACTAATGATAGCCACTTACAACACCAATAGATTATTTTATTCTCCAATTCCTTAAGGATCCAAAGTCAGTCCTTGGTACAATAACATGTTTCCTTTAAGAAATATCCAAGGTACTTCAAGTATTTGTCAATAGGATCCATTTGAATGGATAAAATGCATTGAACAACTTCTAACTCCTCTGGATTAGTATCATTGAAAAATAATAAAATATTTTAATAAACATAATTCCATCCGTGACATTGAACATAAAATATCTATGATACCCCTTTAGCGGTTTCATTCATCAAAGTTACCAATACCAAATAACAACATATCATTAACAAAAAAAGATAAGAGACTAAACGAGAGATGGAAACCTTTATACATGTTATACTTGTTCTCCCTTCTATTTTTTAGGATCAATATATTGAGGCCTTTAATTACTAATAATAAGAGGAGGGGAGAAAGAGGGCCACCTTTCCTTAATCCCCCGGAGCTCTTAAAAAACATAGATGGAGAACCGTTAATGAGAATCATGAAATTTTTTGAATTGATGCAAGCCATTATCTAATCTATGACTTGGAGAGGGAGGCCAATTTGTAGTAGGATCAATCTCAATAGATCCCAATCAACATGATCATAAGAATTAATGAGGCCAATATTCATGGTTAGGGGATTAATATTTTTTACTTTGATTGAGTGTAAATGCTCCTTTGAAACCCCAATTATGTCGATAATTTGTTTGTTTCGGAGGAACCCAAACTTCTCTTTGGAGATGAACTTAGCAAGGGTAGGCCCGATCCTGATAGAAATAATATTTGGGATAATTTTTTATGCCATATTGAATAAGGAAATGGCTGAAATTCATTTAAAGAAATAATATTGGAACATTTGGAAATCAATGTTAAAAAATGGAGTTTATTTTCCTATAAACAAAACCCTTTATCCTTGATTTCTTTATCACTATTAGGTATCTGGCCCCATGATGTCGATGAAGTGTGAGAAAAAATATATTGTCAAGTCATTCAAGTCTAGGATTTTGTTCTTTTCCATACATTTTATGATATCCTCGACTTCATCAAGTGTAACAACACTGCCAACTTTCAGGCCCTCATCTTTAGAAAACAATCTAGTAAACTATTGGACAACCCCCAACTGGATGAACCATGATTCTTGAAAATAATGTTGTAGTATTGGGCTACTTCCACCTCCAAATATTCTTGATATTTTATCATCTTTCCATTGGAATCTACTAAATACCAGATGACATCTGAGTTCTACACTGGTTGGCATATTTATGAAAGAATTGTATTACATTCACCACTTTTCAACCAAGTAACTCGAATTTTCTGTTGCCATGATTCAGCTTGAATCAAAATATTTTATTTATTTTGTGTATCCAAATAAATCAAAACTTCTTTATGTTCCAAAGAGAATCAACCTATGGAAAACTTTGAAAAGAAATGGCCAATATTGTCTTCTACAAGAAATAATTCCTTTCTAAGATAAGATTTCTTATCAAATTCTCAATATTTGATAATCTTCTTTACCACTTTCAATTTTCTTACCAGAAAATCCATGGTAGAAACTAAAGGAGGCCAAACAAAATTCAACCATATTCACAAAGAATTCATCTTCAAGCCAAATATGGTTAAATTTGTAGGGATAGTGCACACTACAGATGTTAAACTCCATCTGAATGCAAAATGGAACGTGGTATAAGATTATGAAATATGATATGGGATTAGAGAAATATGATTCGAGGTCCTTATTCTCAAGAATAGGTCAATCAAGTCTTCATAGAAGAGAAAATAGTCCAGATGATTCGAAAGAGTAGTGTCCCCTACTCTGCCATTTATCCAAGTTGGATGAATGTGAGTGTTAGAGTATTGGAAAATACTCAAAGGGTGGGTGAATCAGTATTGATAAATTTTAACAATTAAAACCACTTTTAAATTATTCATTAACACACATGATAAAAAAGATACAAGGAACAGAAATTTTATTGTGGAATCCCAATTGGGAAAACCACAAACACTTTCTATAACTGCAAAAATATATTTACAATTGTTTTTTCAATTTACAACTTACTGGAGACTTCAATCCCCAATTTTCTCAGCTATAACTTAAGGATGCTACAACACCTTCATTTCTACCTGCTACAATAGACAAGGATGCTACAACACCATTTTTACTAGCTACTACTGGAAGAAAGCTATGACCCCCTGGTTTATTAGCTACTACTAAAAGGATGCTTTGAAACCCCATTTACCAACAACTACTGGAAGGAGGATACAACCCCCTTGTAGGCATGTATCCTGCCCTAGCACCACCTTTCCACCCTAATATGTTTTTATCAAACATCGAGATCTTCTTATGTCTTCAATTTCGTCACTGGTTTCTCATCACTTCCTTGGTCTCTGTCTTCTGTTTCTACTGTTACATGGATCTGGACTACAGAGACACCTTTACTTAAGAACAAGATTTTGTTTAAATATTGTAACATGTATTTACAACATCACATCATTTGAATAAATGTGTCCTTCCAATTTTATCACGCCTCTTCATTCTGGAACATGAATTTTCACTATCACACCCTTTCACTAATTAAATTTATGTTTATACTCATCTTGAGTTAAGTATATACTTTGTTACAAATAATGTTTCATTAAATACATCTCTTCATCCACCTAATTCTATTTATAATGCTCTGATTAGTTTGTCCGCCACTCCCTTTAATTATGTTTATTAAATAAACAATACACTCTGTTTTGATAGTCATTATATTATTTTAAAAAATATGACACTCTACAACAAATAGCATTCTTACATATATAATTCGATGGTTGTTCATGTAGCTTCCATGTTTAATTTACAAACAGTTTCTTCAGTACCTGTAGATTTCATGTCATTCTTTATTTTGATGTTATCTACATCATCACTTCCTTTGTAGAAGTAGACATGAACTCCATTTCTTCCTTGGGTGGGTATACCCAAACCATTTGTGTGTGCAATATTTACCATGTGCAAACATACTTCACAGTCTTGTGTGGGAATTTAAACACATTGTGAAGGAATTTTTATACACAGTCATACATCATTTTCACTAATTTGGCAGGCTTGTCTTTTGCATGTGTAATCACCGAATTAAGATCTAAGACCATGGATGGATAGGTAGATCATCAAAGAACATCCCCATACCTTTTGAAAAATTTATTGGAATAAGCAGAACCTTTGGAGGGAATTTGAAAATTCCCTTTAAACCTTCTGCATTTAACACTTAGATATATTTCTCAAAAATGACTTCCACATTTAAATTTTTACGGACCGTCTTTCCGCATTTATATTTCTGCATTTACCTTTCCACATTTATATTTTCGCAAACTCCTTCCGCAATTAACCTTCTGCAACGATCTTTCTGCAATCTACGAGAACTCTTTCCTTCTACAATTGTGGGTTGCGGGTATACCTTTTAGTTTTTTCAAAACAGGCTTCCACATTTACCCTTTCTGCAACGATATTTCCACAATCATCCTTTTCACAATCTGCAGAAACTCCTTCCTTCTGCAATTGTGGGTTGCGGGCTGTAGCGATGATTTTCATAAATTCTAAAAAATTAATTCCACAATTATGAGGTTTCAATGTGGTTTCCATAGCTAGGTTGCAGATTGCGGATGTTCCTTCCAATGTTTTTGAAATGGGATTCTGCAATATCCTCTCGCAAGTCTCTTTCTACAACTCATGTGAACCGTCAATCGTTTGTGGAATCCTCCTAGTCCATTGATCAACTATCAAACACACAACTATAAGTTGGCACTCCAGAATGTTATCTTCCATGCATACTTACTTTCCATATCCTTCCCAACCATTGATGATCACTCTTGGATCATAGTACTTTGATTATTTAATCAAACTTGAAATTCATCCTGGAACATTAACAAGCTCATATGAGTCAGGGTAATTTTTAGGGGCCAAATTTCACCAATTAGCTATTTTTTGGGTTTTTTTCAAAAAATAAAGTCGCTATTTGGTCATTTTTAGTGTCTAATATCGCCTATATTTACAAAAAATATTTTTTTTTATCATAATATTTGCCAACATTTATGCATTTCAGTGTTAATTTTATGTTTCACATTTAATATTATCCTACCTATCTATAAACATGTTTTTTCCAATCCAAAACAATTGCTTAGAATACTAAAGTATAATATTAGAATCCTTAAAAAATATCCAGTCATATCTTCTTGTGTTGGATTCAATCCCCACCATCGATCTCTACCTTGCCTCGTCCTCAACTGTTCATCCCTGTAATACTTACAACACTATTTAGTGTTTGGATCTCCATCGATCCTTACAATAATCGTTTGTCGATCAATGACCCTATACCATGGTCATTTCAAAACTCAATTGATTGATCAGAGAATCGATCAATCCTCCTCATTGATTTTCATCTGAAAATGTCCTCTTAATCTCCTGTATTTGGCACTTAGATAAATTTTCATAGTTTATCTCTGTCAAAACATGGTTTTCTCTCATTTTAGCAGGTTTACTTCTTGGACATATGACCACCAGAAAGAAAACTAAAAGCTATGGATAGATAGACATATCACCAAAGAAAAAACCCATGCCATTTGATGAATCAATTTACACAAAGAATGCATTTGGTTGGTATTTAAAAATGTCCTTACGAACATCTATGCTGACCCTTGAACAATTTTCCAAAAACTTAGGTCAACTAAGGTGGATTCTTACTTTCATCAAAATTGGAAGGTGAAGTATCGAGAGCATGGGGAACAACATGCTAATTTCATCTATGCCAACTTCATCTTACATGCCATGTCTTCATGTCCTAGGAAGTTATTCCTTCGTCATTACACTGAGTTTTCCCTGCCATCATTTCCTTGGTTATTCCTTTGTCATTACTGAACTCCTTTGAAATCAATGACAACTACATTCAACATTAACCCCCTTTGGCATTGATGACACCATCTAAACATTACCATGCTTTGATAACAATGACAAAGGATAACCTGCGATGCCCTTGCTTGTAACCATCTTTGATAGAGAATTTCCAATATTTCTCCTTTTTGATAGCTGTCAATTCTTAAATGAGGAACTTGGATACTTAAGTTTATAGACTCCCCCTATAAGTATTCCTCCCCTTGTCATACTTTCTTCCTTTTGTGACAGAGTTTATAATCATTAGTTTTACTTTTAATAACTTTCATCCAACCTTTAGCTTCCTTCCATACCTGATTTTTCTTTTAAGGATGCATGACATAACTTCTTCTTCTTTTAAGGATTCTTTAATTCCATAAAAATAACTTTTGCTAATTTAGTTATGATTTTTCGATCACATACTTCATGGTATTCATGGACCACACACTTTAATACTTTCATGTTACTTCAGTTTGTCACATGGATGGTCTCTAGCAAAATATTCTTTTTCAATTTGTCACTTCTACACTTCTTGTTTTTGAGGAAGATATATTTTACCAAGTATTTATTATGACTCTTCTTATTCTTGTTTTCATGGAAACCACAAAACATTCTTTTCTTCTTACCAACTAATATTTTTCAAGTACCAATTTCAATTTTCTGATATTAACTCTGCCTGAGTATATGATCCCTTCTAATGCTAATTTCAGGGTTCTTTTCTAGGTCATGAAATAATTTATAAAAGGCATCCACTATTATCATCTTCATCTCCATCGGTGTATTATTTTACATATTCATCCTGATTTTCCTCATAATGGATGTCATTTTTATCTATAGCACTATTATGTTCATCATCAAATTTGGAAGCTTCACCGATGTTTGAAGTTTTTGTTTCTTCTGAGTTATTGTAATCTGACTTTCTTCTCCACATCTTTCCATGAGGTACCTTTCTTACTGGTATTCTATCATTTGATGTGTTTGTGTCTTGTTTCCTTCTCAAACTTTGATCTTTTCCCTTTATTCTGCAATCAACATATTTGTGACCAAGCTTGTGAGGGAAATTACAATATCCAAAGAACTTTCCTTTATATTTAAGGAATCTTTGATATTTCTGCTTCACAACTTCCATCTTCTTGCATCCCTTCCTTTGTTTCCGATCTTTTGCTAAGGCATTCTTTCGTAGCTTACATTCTCTAGCTATATGTCCAAAATTATTACAAGAGTAGCAATGGATGAAAAAGATCTGTTGGTACCTACTTGTCATTGGTTTTTAGGTATCATATCAGTTCTATCTTTATTATGAGAGCAAGGAGAATATTTCTGAAAATCCTTCTTAATCGAGATTTTGAGTACAACATAGTTTCTTTTATTTCTATCTTGGATTGTAAAAGAAAAACATGTTGGCTTCTTTTCTTTGTCATAACCTAGCCCATTTTTATCACTTGATGTTCTTTGGCTACTGTTGGAGGAGCAAGTCGGTAAGCCGACTTGAACGATAGCCAACTTAGTTGATCAACTGACTAAGTCGGTCAGCTGACTAATGAGAGATTAGGTCGACCACATAAGGTCATGTTAGTTGACTGAACCGATAGGTAGTTATTTGGAATTTTTTGTAATTCATATATATTAGGTTGTTGAGCTAGATGAGATCTCGGTTCAGTTCTTTGTATTGTATGGACCCTTTCATTACAATATAATCTGTTATTTCGCTTACTTGTTCTTGTCTCTTGTATCTGTTATGTATGTATGTTCTTAATGTGTATTATTGGTAACCCTATGTGATCTGTGAGATTACAACATTGGTTTTTTTTTGCGGTAGTACATGTCTGAGATGTATACAAGTAGATGATATTAGAACAAGAGATTAAGGACTGGTGGGAGTGTAAAATAGCAAACTACTTGCAAAATTATGCACAAAGAAATAGATTAATGACTACGCAAGCAAAAGAAAGGTTCTTTACTAAGACCCATGAGAAGTTTGTAGAATTGGTACCCTATCTTTTGAAGAAACTTCTGGATAAAAAATCCGGAAGCGATTAAAGATCAACAGCTGCTAGAAAAACTGATTCAAGGGGGAAGGACAAACCTGTTGGAGTGGTTCGAAAAAATCACCGATGAATTCTGCGAGGAACAAGCTATAGAAGAAAGAACTTTGGTGGAAAATCTCCAGAAGAAATTCTACACAGACCTCATCGAGAATTTTTTGTGTTCCTTACCGACCTTGTTGTTGAAGTTCCTGATAGAGAAAGGAGTGGGTCATATCGTTGAACCTCGTACATTACTATGCGAACCACCACAAAATACTAACTGGGCGGAGAAACAAAAGAAGTGGGAGAAATTCATTTTTGAAAGGGAGTGGGAATACTTTCTAAGCAAGTGAACAAAACTATCTGAGCTTTCTAAAGTGTCGGGTAGGCAATTGGGGGGTAGCTGGTCATATGTCAGGGTAAAGTGGAGAGGATTCTAGTCGACTAAAGAACTACCATTCACCAGCAATGAAAAGTTGATATAAAAGGGAAATCAAAAGGACAGTGTCACATAAAGGTATGACGGACTTTCAGAAAATAGAGAGGCAGAAGAGGCTACAAAGTAGGGAAGAAAGAAGAGAAAGAGCTATAGCATTACAAAGAGGAATGAGTACTAGTGTGATAGGCCAAGAGAGAAATCTGCCAGAGCCAGGTCATGACCGACATGAAGAAGGCAGAAGAATAAGCATCCCCTATGGAAGAAGATTTGTGGATAGAATAGCGAGAATCTCTCTAATTAGAAGTTCCCCGGGATGTAAGACCTCTATCTTTGACGAATCCGAGTACCAAGATACAAACCATTGTTGAAGAGGACCTCAGACTAAGAGCTAGTGACTTTGGTATTTGGAGACGACTAGATGATGAGAGAAATGATGATAATCATCTACTTATCCGTCGACCAGAAGAAGAAAATTGGGTCACGCTTCAAGTGTTACCCTCCAACTGAAGTATCCACTTACTTTACTCGACACACAAAGGAGCACCCCCCGTGCCAAATACAACTTTGGAAGATATAGAAAATTTGGAGCTACAGAAAAATAATTGCAGTTGGACTGGTAGGATTGTTAATCCTCCCTTGTCCAAATTTGGTCATATGTCTAAATTGGGAGTCATGTCTAAATCGGGAGTCCATCGAATCTATTTATAGTCATTAACACCATTGGGTCCACTTGACCTAATTGGGGCACATGTTTTAGTTACGAAAGTGTGGGGAACACTAATTGAGGCTCACTGCCACTGATTGCACTTGATTGCATCAATTTAGGATCCTCCTAGACCAATCCCTACAATTTAGGAAGCCACTGGGAGTACCGAAACCAATCAAGGTCAGTTCACTTCAGTTAATGACTAGTCAAGATAAGTTAGGAGTCAGTTACATTCAGTTCTAGTCCTCTACATTCAGTTAGTGCTAGGTTTACTTGATTGCACACATGTGGGGTGCATTTCTCAACTACCACAGTTAGTTAACCTTATTCAACACTGAATGTAACACTTGAGTTGTGTTTTAAAGCTCCGATGAACTCCAGTTATGGTTTAGACAAGGTCAGTTAACTACTGAGTCCTCCGATAGTGATTTAGACAAGGTCTTAGTTACCTACAGTCAAGTAGATTCTATCAATTCAAATTCCATGTGGCTATTAAAGCCATTTTACTTTATTGTAATTATCATCGGATTACTTTTTTTATTAATGAAAGCATTCACAGCTGCAAGCCTTTTTGCACTGTTTCATTCTTCAATTGCTGAGTAAATTGTGAGATCCACTTTGTGAGTTGTGTATTTGTCTACAGATCTATATGCTCAAATTTACATGGTATTAAAGCCTCGGTGGACAAGACTCCTCTCCTCCTCATATCTCCATCCAGATCATTTTTTTGGCAAATTGCTCCTTCCAGTACTGCACCAGAAGTGGAGAATTTACCACTTAATATCCCAAGTTAGGAAATTGTTGATCAAGCTTGCTTGATCAACTATGCTGGGTGTGAAGGAAATTCCAAAAGTATAGACTAGCGACCTTACTTTGTATGTTTGATTGTGTGATAGGTTATCAGCTTCTCTTATAGCATTCGCTACAAGCAACCCTTTCTTCTCACTGCATTCACTACAACAGTTCAGTTCTTCCTACTACATTCAAAATGGCTCATCAAATAGAGCTTCTCACTCCCTTCAACTATCACCAGTGGAAGGTAGACATGGTAGTAATGCTCCACACCAAAGGGCTCTTCAGACTCATAGAAGAAGCAGAGGAAGAGCCAGATTCAGATAAAGACAAAGCTAAGTACATGAACAGGCTTGATGAAGTCCATGGACACTTGCTCTTCTCAGTCTCTAAAGATATTTGGTTCCACATTCTAGAATTGAAGACTCCCAAGCTGGTTTGGGACAAGATTGCCTCCCTATTTGATAAGCATGATGAGATGAGGATCCATCAGCTAGAAAATGATCTGATTACTCTCAATCCATCCAATTTCAAATCTCTGAATGCATTCTTCACAAAGTTCAAGAACCTAATATATCTGTTGAAGCAATGCAAAGTGGAGAAGGATGAAGATTAGCTCATCCTTGCTATTCTCACAAAGCTCAATTCAGACTAAGTATTTGTATCCACCTTCCAAATAGTAAGTCTCACTACTCCAAATTGGAATATGCCCACTCTTAATGCTTTCATCCAATCTCCTATTTCTGAGAATGATAAATTGATCCAAATGGGGATCATTCGATCTCCCAAAGATCTAGATCTTGTTGCAAGAGGAGATAAGGTAGAGAATGAAAAAGGGAAGCAAAGAGATGAGTCCCTTGTGAAGAAAGATAAGTCAAAAGAACCTTAAGGTTCAAAGAGAAGCAAGAAGAATGGAAAAGGAAAGGTCCTCTGCTCTTACTGTGGAAGGGGTTTCCATTCATAAAGCTCCTATATGAGAAGACAACTTGATGAAATGGCTCTTCTCTTGAAAAAGCACAACATTTTTGTACCTACTAGCACAAGGAAAGAAGACTTTGAAGAAGAAGAAGAAGAATACCAAAGGAAAGGACATGCACTGAAGGCTTGCTGCACATCAGCACCTGTCTTCCTCATTGATTCTGGAGCTTCCAACCATATGGCTGCATCTAGAAAATCATTCTCTTCTTTTCAGTCCTTTGATGGTCCTAGTATTCAGATGGGCAATAACAGTAAAGTCAAAACAAAGGGGAAGGGATCTATTCAACTTGAACATGGAAGGTTCAAAGATGTGCTATTTGTTCCCTCCCTAGCTTCAAACCTGTTATCTGTCTATCAGATGACCCATACTGGATCTCCAAAGTGAGTGATCTTTGGTCTTGACTTAGTGGAGATCATAGATATCTCTATTGGGAGCATCATAGCAAAGGGTACTGCAAATCATGCTTCACAAACATATGAGTTATCACATTTCATGCCTCCTTTAGAACCAATGCACTCTCAGTAGCTACCTATAAGGGAAGGTAAAATCATTGCATCTACTTAATTTACAGCTTCTACTAGTATTGCAGATCCATCTATATCAGTTTATGACCTTAAGATTCAGGGTGACTAAGATTCAGTCCCTTCTTGCAAACTAGAAGTTAGGAAGATGACTGGAAACTCACCCGACACTTAGAAATGAAAGAATCTTGCGCTATGTCATGCTATTTTACCTCCTTCAGGGAGATGCAATAGAATTCCTATAAGATGCAATATGGAAAGGGCCCAGTCTTACTATATTCAAAATAATGGATATGATCATACACCTCTTCATTCAGCAAGAGACAAAGGTTACATTCCTCCTTCGTCTCATCGTCATTTTTGGAGAAGAAGGAGAAGTCTACATGCCAGGCCCCAGAATACCTGTGCATAGCACACCATGCATGCTGCTTCACTACCTCACAGAGATGAAGATTGCAGCAACATCTTTTCAAGCTTTTCAAACTTGAGACCTGATTCTACCTGCTTAACTAGAGGGAGGGATTTTTTCCCATGTAGTTTTTTCCCTAGCTCCTTGTATTAAGCAGTTACTTTATTTTACTTGATGTAAGGGGTGACCTATGGTCTAAGTTACCAGGGTCCACAGTTTGTCCAAGTTAGCATTCAGGGGGGGTGTTAGGATTATTAATCCTCCCTTGTCCAAATTTGGTCATATGTCTAAATTGGGAGTCATGTCTAAATCGGGAGTCCATCCAGTGTATTTATAGTCATTAACACCATTGGGTCCACTTGACCTAATTGGGGCACATGTTTCAATTACTAAAGTGTGGGGAAAACTAATTGAGGCTCAATACCACTGATTGCACTTTATTGCATTAGTTTAGGAGCCTCCTAGACCAATCCCTACAATTTAGGAAGCCACTGGGACTGCCGAAACCAACCAAGTTCAGTTCACTTCAGTTAATGACTAGTCAAGCTAAGTTAGGAGTCAGTTACATTCGGTTCTAGTCCTCTACATTCAGTTAGTGCTAGGTTTACTTGATTGCACACATGTGGGGCCCATTTCTCACCTACCACAGTCAGTTAACCTTAGTCAACACTGAATGTAACACTTCAATTGTATTTTAGAGCTCCGATGAACTCCAGTTATGGTTTAGACAAGGTCAGTTAACTACTGAGTCCTCCGATAGTGATTTAGACAAGGTCTTAGTTACCTACAGTCAAGTAGAGTCTATCAATTCGAATTTCCTCATGTGGATTCAAATTTCATGTGTCTATTAAAGCCATTTTACTTTATTGTAATTATTATCGGATTACTTTTTTTATTAATGAAAGCATTCACAGCTGCAAGCCTTTTTGCACTGTTTCATTCTTCAATTTCTGAGTAAATTGTGAGATCCACTTTGTGAGTTGTGTATTTGTCTATAGATCTATATGCTCAAATTTACATGGACATCAATAGGAGAAGTCGACCCTAACCAACTTCTTGTTGGAGAAGAAATGACAACTAAGACAACCGATGAAAATGAGAGTTTTGTCGATACTAGTTCTGCACAAAAGAATAAAAACATCCCACTACCCCCACCACAACCCCCACCGCCACCACCTTTTGAAGAAGACAGTGATAGTGACTTCGACATGGGTCATGGATCAGCGCACCTCCCTCTATATGAGGGTGACAAAGATCCCAGGTGGCATTGGTTTGTCTGCGAATCAACATGGGAAGCAAACCAAGTTACAAATGAAGACAGACAGATGGCGCAGTTCGATGCAACCTTAAGGAAAAGAGCATTAACATGGTTCATGACCTTTTCTAAAAGAACCCCCAGAGAAACTAAAGTAGAATTCAAAACACAAATTTTATCATTTTTTAAAACTCCAGATGCAAAACATCTGGTAGCTAAGAAATTGAAGACAACATCACAAAATTCAGGAGAAACTATTAGTGACTATGAGAAACGTTGGAAAGACTTTCTCAGCTAATTGGATTATGTTATTGATGAGAAACTACTGATCCAGTGGTTTCTTGCAGGTTTGTCATAAAAATATCGTTGGCACATAAGTCTGGAGACATTCAAAACTTATGAGGATGTGCTTACTAAAGCTTTACAAGTAAAAATGGATGAAGATATTCCGGCATACCCCATAGTTCATAGACTGGAAGAAAAGCTCAAGATCATGTAGAAATATTTAAAAGAGCTAAACCTTAAAAGTCAGGACATCTGGTGCATGAAATTCTCATCGACTGGGCATTCGAAAAATAATTGTCGACAGGATATTAGCTGACAGGATGTTCAATTTGTGTGAACAAAATGTTTTTACGACATCTGCCAGGATCATGGAGAGCACATTACAGAAGATTTCCCATTCAACAGGAAGAATGGCAAACCATCATGGTGTGCAATCTGTGAAACTAAAAATCATAACACCTCCTACTGCCACCTAAATCTAAAGAATCGAAAAAATTATCCGGCAGTATATCAAACTAACACAGTTACACAGAACAATGAGCAACAAAGCAATGCACAAAACAACCAAAATAATCAAAGGTATGAAGGTCGTCGGTATGAACGTCGGTTTGACAACTGACATGGAGGGTATGGAAGTCGAGGTCGATTCTCTTGGAATCAAGACAACCGACCATGTCGGTACATCCAATGTTTCACATGTTACAAGGAAGGACACTGATATGCAGATTGTCCATACAAGGATAGGACTGACCTCAAATTCTGTACTAGTTGTGGAGTAGGGGATCACTCATTAGAGGATTGCCCTACTATGCTTGAAAAAATAAATAAGAAGAAAAATGTTAATGTCTTGTCGTGTGTGCAAAAACATGATATAATTAATATAAAGAATTTGCATATCGTAACCCAACAAGGGACGAAAATTGGGAATGATAACTCCCAAATAAGCAAGATAAAAGAAAAAAATAATTATCTTGACCCAGTTAAAGAAAAACAAATATATAAAGATGCAACAAATATATTTAGAGAATTTGCTCGACAAGAAGAAGAAGATGATAATCGACAAGACACAGTAAAAGAGATAATACATTTGGTACAAAAAGATAAAATAATTTCTCAATTCATCGACTTACTGTTGGGGCGCGGACCTTGAAGGTCCTTAATTTTGGAAACTCCGTGGTTTTGGTGCGAAGCTTGTAAGCGGAGTTGTGACTCAAAGTAGTCTTAGGGGTGTCGGGGTTGGGTCGAACCCCCTCTTTTTGTAATTAACCCATGGTTTGAACTCATGGGTTTTAAGCCCATGGTTTAAACACATGTTATTGTAATAGTGCACTTGTATAAATAGGCACTCATGTGAAGGAGTTAGGGTTTTTGTTGTTATGATGATGATAATTTGATGCGAAGCTAAGGCCTATTTTAGGGTTTAAGGTTAAGTCCCAGTTGTGTGCGTGGATGACCTCTGCAGCTAAGTGCGTGGAGGGTTTTGTAAGAAAGGATCTGCAGCTGAGTGCGTAGATAGGAGAAAGATATCTATAGCTCAGTGCACAGATAGGAGAAAGACATTTGCAGCTAAGTGCGCAGATAGGAGAAAGATATCTGCAGCTAAGTGCGCAGTTTTGGGATTATTGAGAAGACCTGTAGCTGAGTGCACAGATCAGAACTGTTTTTTGTAAAGAGTTGAATAAAACACAGTTCTATGGACGTAGCCCCTACACTGGGGGTGAACCACGTATATCTTGTGTTGTGGTGGTTCCTTTTTTGTTCTGTGCTGTTTTGTTTTATGCATTTGATAAGTAGGTGAATGATAAGTAAGATATGTTGTTAAGTATTAACTTCGCTGTGAATTCCTAGTTAAGGGTTAAGTAAGTAACTGTCTATTTATCTAAACTGTGAAGCTAATTAAGTGACTGTCGAAGCTCTGTGTTATATGTTTAATATTTGTTAAGGATAAAGGTATAGTAATATCCCTCTTTTGCCTGCAGAAACCTGATTCTATGGCATCCCATAGCTGTTTTGGGTGAGACTGCAACCTGTTCGCAGGTTGTTGCTGAAAGGGCCAACACCGTGGGTATTTTTGTTGGTTAAAATAATAGTATAAGAACCTGGGTCTACCCTAAGCAAGCCAACAAATTGGTTCTGTTGCCGGTTGAACCAGTATCTGCTCAAGAGGGATCTACGTCATACCTAGAGGGATATGTTTTGGAGGCCCTCAGTAAAACAAATCGGTGACTGGGTTGAGGATACCTATCTGAAATTTGCTGAACAAGAAAATAAAGATCCTCGTTGTAGTTCAGATGACTTTTTGCAAAGGTACATTTTTTCTGATATTTATGAAATTTTCTTTGGTAGTATCCACAGAGAATTGCACCAGTGGTTATCTAGGTTGAAAGAAAGAAGGACCAACTTCCAAGAAGATCAGTCTCCTGCCTGGACCCCAGAAAGAATTAACCTCTTGAAAAGAGTGAACAACACGGTATCTAGAGCTGTTGATTTCTGGACAGCGCAAACCCTTGAAGCATTTGTGACAGAGTTCGCCATTGACACAAATACTTCTTTCAGCAAAGCAGAAAGACAGTTCTTCAGAGGACCAAGGGGTAAGTACTTGAACTCACTTAGTCTGAAAATTAAAATTCTCTTAGCTGAAAAACGCATATTGCTTATTGAATCAGATTGCTAGATTTAGTGCTACTAACCTATGTTTGAAAGTGAAAGTGACTTCGACGAGCAAAGTGGTTTTCTTCGAAGTGGTAAAATATACAAGAGAACTTTTGGATCCTTTACCCTAGGCTAAAAGACCGATTATACTCCTTTTATCCCAGAAGAATTTGAATCTGAAGAAACCCCTTTTGTTAGAAACCCTCCTATAACTCTGTAACGAAGATCTGTTATACCTGAGAACCCATCGTAGTATGAAATTAACCCTAGTCTGAGTAGTCCTGTCGTAGGTCAGTCTAACTCAGTAAGTCCCCCCCCCCTATTACCAGTTTTCCTCCTCCCCTTCCCCCCCCCCTCGATCCGATATGGCCCACGTAAATGATGATATCAAGCTCCCAGTCTTTAGAGAATCTGGATCAGAGGATCCAGAACAGTTTTGGTTCTTATGCGAAGCTGTTTGGATTGCCAAGAACATTATGGATCAGAATACAAGAACAGTGCAGCTGGTCACATCTTTTAGAGACCAAGCTTTGACCTGGTTTATGAAGTTTTCTAGTACTCAGAACTATGTCTTGGCCGACATTAAAAAAGTGATGATTAAATAATTTAAGAAGGCTAAATCAGAGTCACATTCTATAACTGAACTAAAGGAAATTCAGCAGAAGCGAGGTGAATCTGTTTGGGACTTTCATCAGAGGTTCAAGGTTCTTCTCGATCAAGTTAGTTTCACTATTGGACCAGAGCAACATAAAGAATGGTTCATTGCAGCACTGTTGCCGCATATCAGGACTCCACTCATGCAACAAAAGGTTGTTGATCAACAAGAAGCATTGGAAATTGCTATGAAGCTTGAAAAAACTCCTGTCGGAGATAATTCTGGGATAGCCAAAATACAAGCACAGTTAGTAGAAATGGATTTGGAGCTTCAAGACATGAAGAAAGGGAAATATACTCGTGAAGAGGTGTGGTGTACATGATGCAAGACAGAAGGTCATGACAGAGAACAGTGCCCTGCAGTAAGAAATTATATGAATACTGGTGCACCAAACCTGTTTAACCCTACTGTCCTATATTGTGAGATCTATAGAACAACTGGTCAGCATCGACCTGAAGATTGCTACCTGTTGCAGAGATATGTTCAAGTTCCTGAGAATCCCTATTGCAAGTTCTGTAAGTCAGTTGGACACAATGAAGACGAGTGTCGCAGCTTTGATCTCATGAGAGAGTGAACCTATGATGCTTATAGGGTACAACCTGATGCACACGAAAATGATGGATATGGTTACTATGGTAGTACATCAGGTCGAGGTAATTTCAGAGGTCAAGTTCGTGGTGGTATGCCTGGAAGAGGTCAAGGCCAGGTAATTTTCTACAACTGTAATCAGGAAAGACATGTATCTAGAGACTGTCAGAACCCAACTACGACATGTCGATATTGCCGAGCAATCGATCATGTGATTGAGCAATGTCCACAGTTGATAGCCAAGATACAAGAAATAAATGGTGGTCCTACTCAGAATGTGCAGATGATTGCTGTCAAGAAAATACCTATCCCAGCTATTAACGTTGTTACAAGGAGTGGAGCTATGATGCAAGTGCAAAATAAGCAGAAACAGTCTGACGAGGCTTGGGTCCGCAAAACCCCAGAGAAAATTCCAGTCTTCGATGTTGGAAGAGAAAAAGGAACATTTATGGAAGCCAAAAAAGACTTTGCTGAGCAAAGAACATCAGTAGCAACTACGCAACAACATCAACATCAGTTGCAGTCTCCAAAAGCTTCGCCAGCTCAAGTAAGTATGCTAACATCATTTTTATAGAGTTGTATGAAGCTATTAAGAAATTAGAATGCTTTGCTTGAGTTACAAAAAATCATTTAGTCTTGCGAACCTCAGCGAAGCTCTGATAGAGAAAAAAATGTTAATAGAGTTAGAAGGACTGGAAGAGAAATGAGATTGCATGCTCAGATAGGAGAATATGACATGACTGATATTATTTTAGACCTAGGATTAGAAGTGAATGTCCTAACTAGACATACATGGGAACAAATGGGAAGACCTACGCTGGAATGGTCCCCATATACAGCTGATATTAGCCAACCAACAGAAGATTGTGCCCTTGGGAAGATTCCCTAGTGTACCAGTGGACATTGATGGAGTTAGTACCTTAGCAGATTTTGAAGTCATTGAAATAATCGATGATAGCAACCCCTATCCAGCATTGCTAGGAATTGAATTGGAAATAGAGAATGATGCAGTAATCAACCTGAAGAACAGACAAATGAATTTTGAAGGTAAAGGCTTGAGAGTCATAGTACCATTGGACCCTTCTCAAGGAGAAAGGTATACAGAGCCAGTCAGACATGAAGATCAGGATGCTTTGGATCATATTTACAACATCACAGCCAAAGAAGAAGACTATGTTAACCCTACTACTGAAGGCATAATGGATTGGCAGTGTGACAGTTCTTTCATGATTGATTCAGACGAAGGCCTAGAGAATTGTCAAAGTAGACTTTATGAACTACATGGAAACCAATGTGCAAGAATTACCAAGTCTATCAGATGGGTTGGCTCACAGACAAAGATCTTGCCTACTTTTGATGGCTTGACAGACCCTAAAGATTTTATTGCGCAATTTTCAGAGCACGTACTAGATTCATAGAAAATGGAGACCCTAGCTTCAACATTCAGAGCCGCAGCTACAAGATGGTGGAATGGTCATAAAAAGAATATTCATAGTTGGAGAGCTTGTCAAAAGTTTCTTCACCTAAGATTCATGGATCAACCTCAGGAGGTGCGAAGCAGATTTAATGGTAAGACTAGCCCTTAAGAACATTTGAAACAGTGTTATGAAGCATGGAATCATGTACCTTATGAAGAATGGGTACATAGGTTTGTACACACTCTGGAACCTATAGCAAAGAACTGGTATGTGGAGGTTGAGCTTCGCCATGGTACTGTAAGTTGGGTTAACCTTGTTGATAGTTTTGTGCTTACATTTTCTATTAATGAGGATTTCCCTGTGTTGGACGCAGCTATCAGGTTGATCCATACTAAGGTGTTTGATGATAAAGAAATAGCCGAGTACCAACCTGATTGGAAGGAACAAAAACCTAATGCAATAGAATTTTATAACCTCACCATTGATGAAGATGAAGACCCGCACAACATTAATATTCATAAGTCATAAGGACACTGTGAAGAAATACTGTCGAGGGTCGAAGCTCGAAGATTTGTCGAAACTGGTGCTATGATGTGTCGAAGGTATGTACTGTGTCAAAGATCCTTAATTGTAGCACAACCAAAGTTATGGGTTGTGCCAAAGAAGAAAGGTGTGTCGAAGCTCAAAATGCGACCGTTGGAAAAAATCAGATTTGGCGGCGCCGGTACGTTAACTGCATTAACTGCCTGTAATGATGAGATTTTAGGGAATCTAGAGCCATTTGGACAAGATCTACAACTGCTCTATCAGATCTAGTGTATTCAATGCACAGTTATGGCATATTTCATCATTGGATTCTATAAGAAGACATCCAGGCCTACGAAGTTCGCATTACGCATTTTCTTGAGTTTTACAGTTCAGTCCATGTCATCTGATCGCGAAGTCCATAAATTGTTGAGCGAAATTAGAGAGAGGGGTCTGCAGAATATTATGAGCACTCCACCTGCATTTGCACCTCACGAAGAGACTCCCACAGCGCTGAATCAGCCAATGCAAACATGATCAACCAGGAAGAAGTTTAGGGCAGAAGTTCGTTCTAAGCGAAATGAAGAAAGGAACCAGCCATCAGGAAAGACACCAAAGGATCCCGTGATGAATCCTCCTAGAGAATTCGAAGACCTCGGTGAGGATGAGAACATTACACCGCAGCAGCCACCATATATTCCACATGTGCGACCCCCATCATTTCCATAGGGTGTGCAGCTGGTTCACATTATGTACCCCGTCGTTGCCACAGGGTGTGCAGCTGGTTGGAACAATGAGGGTGTGCAGCTGGTTGGAACAATGACAGGGAAAATCAACCGGCTTAAGTATGCAGACCATGATACGAATGATTGTGGGAAATTTCCACAGTTCACAGCTGGGAAATACTTGCACTCTGTCCATTATGCAGAGACCGGTACGACACTACTGGAAGTGAAACAGTGGGCTGCTGGCTTGGAGCAAGCTGGCCTGTTAAAAATGCTGAATGTTCCCCACTTCGGTTGCAGCACGCAATTTACCATAGTGGTCAAGCAGCTATTGGCCTTGGTGCATGATGGGCACCTGTGGATAGGAAACCAGTGTGTTCCTATTGATGGATAACTGATCCATAAGATCATAGGCTTGCCGAAGGAAGGGCCTGATCCTAGCATTGAGTTCGTGGGAAAACACGAAGACACGAAGCTGGCACAGAGCATGAAGGAATGCTTCTGGATGAAAAAGGGAAAGCGAGGGTATCAAACCTCAACCATCCAGCATCAAAACATTTGCTTCGCTGCAGAGCTACTAGCATGCAAGCTAATGCAGAAGTGTAGACCAAATGAAGTATCTACCCCGATTGTTAGTATTGCTGCGAACTGTGCCAAAGGCTACAGTTACAATTGGGCAGTGTACATTGCTAAGGAGTTCCTCAAAGATGTCTACAATGTGAAGGAGAAAGGTAGACCCTTTCATTACTCTTGGTTGTTAGTGCTTATTGCACTGGTAGGATGGAAAGAACCTACCGAGGCACAGTTTGTTGATGTGCCTCCGCACATGCCTGGCGTAGTAAGGTACGCATCTCTGTGGGTATCGTAGGATAAAACCTTCCAACAGATGACGAGCTACATGTTCTCCTTCTACGCAATGAATATTTCCTATGATATCCTGAAGACACCGCGGCTCAGTAATGAGCTATTTTCTTAGTACGCGGGAGTGGCCAACTTCAGGGCTGTCATACATCATGTCTTCATCCAGGCCCATGCAGATAGCAAGCACAAATGGTCTAAGTTGCCATACATGGTGAATGAGGAATACATCCTTGCAGTAGTCAAGCAGTGGCCAGCTGAATGGATAAAGGACACAGGAACAAAGATGAGCATACCGATCCCCCCAGTCACAGATATGGGCGCAGGTCCTAGTCAGGCACCGCAAATAGACCCTCCAATAGAAAGTGAAGAAGAATATGAGTTGAAGCAGAGCGGAGATGACCAGGGTGGAGATGATGGAGGTGAAGAAGAAGAAGAAGAAGAATCGGTCAAGACAATCTCTGACCCAATCGCCCAGATAAGCGCAAGTCTCCAGAAGCAGAGGAAGTGACGAAGCCTTCATTGAGAAAGAAAACTAAGGTGTCAAAGGGCAAGAACATTGTCGAAGAGCCTGCTTTAACAATGGAAGAGCTTGATCAGGCTCTGACAAAGTCCACAGAGGTGTTAACCGGCAAATGGTCAGAGTTTGCAGCTATGCAACTTGATGCGCTCACTAGCATAGCGCAGCGAATTATAGAACTCAAGGCATTAGCAGAAAGATTAGAGACTGACGCTGCAGCAAGCAGTGTCCCAGCAAGCGCGCAACTAGATACTTGGCAATGGCTAGCCAGAAATAATAGAGGATAGGTCCCAAGTGCGGCCCTCATAATAACTGACGTAGCATCTCGATCGTAGATGAGTATGACTGTTGAGATAGACTACGCCAAGTTTTCTATGTCGGAGCTGCATCTGTGTCAGCTCGCAATTATGAACGAGATCCGAGAGTACGACAGCTACTCACACAGATAGTTGAAAAAGTCCATGAAGCAGAGTGAGAGCCTCACAGCGTAATTGGAAGAAGCTAAATAGAAGAAGAGGGAAGTAGAAAGCAAGCAGGATGCACTGGCGCAAGTATTGGAAGAGGCATGTTGAAGTCTCCCTGACTTCGACATGCAGGCTAAAGAAGAACCAGAGCAGAGGCTCGCTAAGCTGAAAGACTATGCACAATAGTCTTGAAGCCTGATAGAAAAGATGAAAGTAGAGCATGAGGCTCAGATTGCATAGCTTCAACTTTGCATCATTCCTGAGAGTCCACCAGAGGTCAGGGAACAGCGTCGCAGGGATATTCAAGCCTCAGTAACGAAGATCTCAGATCTAGTGAGAAGTGCAGCAAAGCTGCTAGATGAAAGTGTTGAGGCCTGGAAAAACTTAAAAGACAACCCAGAAGTGGAAAAGCTGCAAGAAACAATCAAGCAATGACAGATAGAGTTGGATGCAGTCAAAGTGGAAAGCAAGACACTACCTCCTATGCAGAAGATGCTTAAGGTGAAGCAGAGCAATGAGCTCTAGCAAGAAATTGAGTCTTACAGATAGAAAGAAGCACTGTTAGTGAGCTCAGTGCATCCTCTCATTATCAAGGCCTTGGATTTGAGCACTGTTGCAGATAGCCAACTCAAAGTTTTGAAGGAATATGATTCCTTCACATAGGAAAAGGCCAGCGAAGCATCTTCAGCAACATTGTAGGCGATCGTGGAGAAGGAGCAAGTATTCGAATATATCATGCGTAGCCTCAACAAGCAGTTCACTATCTTTGCCAACAAGATCCTCCCCACAGAAAAGAAACATAGTGCCCCGGGACGGGACATTGGTGAGTCTTAGGGGCCTCTTGGGGCACGGACCTTGAAGGTCCTTAATTTTGGCAACTCCGCGGTTTTGGTGCAAAGCTTGTAAGTGGAGTTGTGATTCAAAATAGTCTTAGGGGTGTTGGGGTTGGGTCGAACCCCCTCTTTTTGTAATTAACCCATGGTTTGAACTCATGGTTTTTAAGTGCATGGTTTAAACACATGGTATTGTAATAGTGCACTTGTATAAATAGTCACTCATGTGAAGGAGTTAGGGTTGCTTTTGTTGTTGTTGTTATGATGATGATAATTTGATGCAAAGATAAGGACTGTTTTAGTGTTTAAGGTTAAGTCCCAGCTGTGTGCGTGGACGAACTCTGCAGCTGAGTGCACAGAGGGTTTTGTAAGAAAGGATTTGCAACTGAGTGCGCAGATAGGAGAAATATATCTGCAGTTGAGTGCGTAGATAGGAGAAAGACATCTGCAGCTAAGTGCACAGATAGGAGAAAGATATCTGCAGCTAAGTGCGCAGTTTTGGGATTATTGAGAAGACCTACAGCTAAGTGCACAGGGATCTGCAGCTGAGTGCACATATCAGAACTGTTGTTTGTAAAGAGTTGAATAAAAAACAGTTCTATGGACGTAGCCCCTACACTGGGGGTGAAGCATGTATATCTTGTGTTGTGGTGGTTCCTTTTTTGTTCTGTGCTATTTTTTTTTATGCATTTGATAAGTAGGTGAATGATAAGTAAGATATATTGTTAAGTATTAACTTCGCTGTGAATTCCCAGTTAAGGGTTAATCAAGTAACTGTTTGTTTATCTAAACTGCGAAGCTAATTAAGTGACTATCAAAGCTCTGTGTTATATGTTTAATATTTGTTAAGGCTAAAGGTATAGTAATATCCCTCTTTTTCCTACAGAAACCTGATTCTGCGGCACCCCATAGCTGTTTCGGGTGAGACTGCAACCTGTTCACAGGTTGTTGCCTAAAGGGCCAACACTGTGGGTCTTTTTGTTGGTTAAAATAATAGTATAAGAACCCGGGTCTTCCCTAATAAATCCAACACTTACTGTATAAAATAAAACACAACAAAAACATTGAAAAATAAACAAAGAATATCTACAGCTTAAACCAAAAAGATAAAAGTGATGCCGACCCACTTGTCAACCTGGAAATTGAAGGATACCATGTCCAACAAGTTGTACTCGATTTTGGATCACAGGTAAATATTATGACTCAAGACACATGGGAACAGTTAGGTAGAGCTCAATTATACGAATCAGGCATATATCTGAAACTAGCTGACCAAGGCCTAATTGAACCTATTGGATTCTGGAAAAATTTTGACACAACGATAAAAGGAATATCGACCAAAGTCGACTTTGAAATTATTGACCCTAAGGAAGGATCCAATTCCTTCTCAGTGTTAGTAGGTCAACCTTGGGGGAGAAAAATCAAAGCCTTGATATCCTTGGACAAAGAAAGAATAAAATTAAAGGGGAATGGACAAAAAGTAATAATACCTATCCATCCATCCCAAGGAGAACCCTGGACAAAACCAATTGATGAAGAAGTTGACATCTGACAACTATATCAGATACAGAATACTGAAGATTACACAGAACCTAATATATCTGGTGAACTTTACTTAGGTAACCAAGAATCGGTAGGATACAATTTAGATGAAGAACTATATGATTGGGAGGTTGAAAAATATGAAGCAAAAGCAAGAGGATGCTGGACTATTCAAAAAATACAGAAGAAACCAGTAAGACAATGCTTTGTGGTGTCCATCATCCCAAATATATTTGAGAAGAAAACTAGGGAATATCCTACATTGAAACTGACAAATATAAATAATACCAAAATACCAAAATATAAAGAAAGAGAATCACCAGTTATGCATGTAGAGAAAGTATCTAGGAACATTGGTGAACATGGCCGACTACAAAGTTTAGTAGAAACTTTTACAGGACAAGATGCTAGATGGTGGGATACCCATCAGTCAAGACTACAGACATGGACAACAACTTCGACTTATTTTGTAGAAAGATTTGGAGGAAACAATTTAACTAACTAGGCTCAGATACCTATATTTATCCAAGTACAAGATCCAGAAAACCATATAAAGACATGCAAAAAAGAATGGAGAAGACTTGGATATAAAGATGAACGAACATGGCCACACCTATTCCCATCAAGACTCTCCGACTTACCAAACAAATGGTACAAGATGGAATAAGATCGAGGTGGTACAAGATGGAAGAAGCTTGAGGTGAAACATTCCTATGGCATGAAATCAAAGATAATTTGATCAAAGACTTCAACTTTGAACCCCAAAATAAGAATTTGGTCGAAACTGCAAAACAGATCAAAGCATTTGTACAACCAATATAAAACAAAAACCTAAAAGAAAACAGACCGACAATAAATTGTAACAATATACAAACTGGGACAATTCTACATTCAACAAGACTACAAATGGAAAATGAAAAATCGGAAGGGAAAAGCTTTAGATGGAAAGAAAACCATACCAAAACAACAAAACCAATTCGCACAGTGCTCAAATTCGAGACAACTAACAAGGAAGACATTGAACGAATGACTGTAGTAGACTTTTCAGCTACATTCTCATAGTTTAAAGAAGGGAGTCAAGCAATCAATGAGACAAAAGCTCCTGAATGGTTAGACACTAAAGTGAAAATCAAAGAAGTCGACATATCAAATGATGATCGACCAAAAATAGCAAAAATTGGAGACTATTGGTATGAAGCACAAACAATAGAGATAAAAAACCTACTGAAAGAATTTCAGGATGTATTTGCTAGAGAATATAAGGATCTCAAAGGTCTAGTACATGAAATGGGAGAAATGAAGATCGACATTAAACCTGATGTTCAACCTGTCAAGAAAATACCATATAAACTAGCTCATAAATACAAAAAGATAGTCAAGAAAGAGATTGATAACATGCTTGCAGCAGGAATCATATACCCGATTGACCAATCAGAATGGGCAAGTCCAATGGTGGTTCAACCAAAGAAACATGATTCAACCAAGCTAAGGATTTGTGTCGACTTCAGAGAACTCAATAAAGTTACATTAACAGACCCATTTCCAACTCTTTATGCATATGAAATTTTAAATGAGGTAGCACGACATGAATTTTATTCGTTTACAGATGGATTCTCAGGTTATAATCAAGTACGAATAGCCAAAGAAGATAAAAAAAAGACAACATTTGTATGTGAATTTGGATCATTTTCTTACAGGGTTATGCCTTTTGGACTTAAAAATGCACCTGCATTTTTTTCAAGGATTGTGGTTAAAACATTCCAGGAGTATATTTACAAAACAATGGTAATATATTTCAACGATTGGACAATATATTCTACACTAAAAGACCATTGTAAATGGCTAAGGCTTATGCTAGAATGATGCAGACAAATCCAGCTATCTTTGAACATCAAGAAGTGCATATTTCTAACTCCTATAGGAATACTATTAGGGCACATTGTTTGTAAAGAAGGTATTAAAGTCAACTTTGCAAAAATAAAAATTATGCTCGACTTAAAACCACCAATGAATCCAAAACAAGTCAGGGTACTACTTGGTCATACAGGTTATTATATAAAATTCATAAGACACTTTCAGATGTGACATACCCACTAGAAGAACTGCTAAGAGAGGATCAGGAGTTTAACTGGAAAGAGGAGTGCAACATATCATTTGAAAAACTAAAAAGAAAGCTAGTCGAAGCACCCATCCTAAGGTTTCCAAACTGGTCGATCAAATTCCATGTTCACATTGATGCATCAGGCCTAACAATAGGAGAAATCCTAACTCAGCCAGGGGATGATGGAATGCACTATGCTAAAGTTTACAATAGCATAAAACTAAACAAAGCTGAAATAAACTATTCGACAACATAAAGAGAAGCATTAGGAATGGTCTTTGCACTACAAAAATACTGACACTACCTACTAGCTAATCCATTTATCTTTTACACCGACCACCAAGCACTAAAATACCTCGTAAATAAGCCTCTACACCATGGAAGAATTTGTCGATGGCTACTTCTATAACAAGAATTTGAATTTGAAGTCATTATCAGACCAGGTAAGCTAAATGTCAGTCCTGACCATTTATCCCAAATTGAAACAGGGGAGGAACCGACGGGAGTAGAAGATGACTTACCAGATGCACATATATTTCGAATAGAAGCAGTCCCAGCAGATTTAGAGGAAATAACTCAATTTTTAAAAGATGGACAAGCACCAGAAGGCATGAGTATGAAGAAGAAACAAATCTTAGCCATGAAAGCCGAACCATATAGTCTCATAAATGGATTCCTATATAAAATGGGTTTAGATGACATCCTTAGAAGGTGTGTACTAGAACATGAAAGGGATAATATTATGTATGAAGCACATTATGGACCTGCGGGAGGACATTTCCAAGCAGGTAAAACTGCAAAGAAAATCCAATAATCAAGATTATGGTGGCCGACACTTCACAAAGATTGCAAATATTTTGTAAGCCAATGTGACAGATGTCAACGGCTGGGTCGACCTCTGCCTAGTATAGAAATGCCCCTAATATCAGTAAACCCAAGTTTGACATTTGAAATTTGGGCCATCGACTTCATAGGACCATTTCCCATACCAGCAAAGAGAACAAGTGCAAGGTACATAATAACTACAGTCGAATATGTAACCAAATGGGCAGAGGTAGAACCTGTCGACACATGTTCCAGTGAGATAGCTACTAAGTTTATCTACAAAAATATCATTACCATATTTGGATTTCCATTAACCCTAATCAGTGACCAGGGAACACACTTTATTAATTAAACTATTAAAACACTAATAGATCAGTTCCAAATAGACCACCGTTGGAGTATAGCTTACCACACTTAGTCGAATGGAGCAATTGAAGCATTTAACAAAACATTAACAAAAGGATTAACAAAAATATGTAACACCAACAAAGATGACTAGGATGAAAATATACCTGCAGTACTCTGGTCATATAGAATAGCATATAAGCGTTAAATTGACCAACCACCATTTCTACTAGTTTATGGACAGTAAATAGTAGTTCCTCTACACTTTCGACAACAGACACCTATTATTGCAGAAATTTTACATGTCGATGTCGAACAAGGAAGAAAGGACCGACTATTACAACTAAGTAAGCTTGAAGAACACTGACTAATCGCACTACAACATCAGGAAATTCAGAAACAACAACAAAATGCATGGCATGATCGAAACATCAAAAATAAAAACTTGTCGATAGGAGACCTTGCCTTACTATACAATAGTCGGGTAAAAGGAAAACCCAAAAATATACATACACAATGGATGGGACCCTATGTTTTCAAAGAGATACATTCCAATGGATCAGTCCAACTAAAGACGTTACAAGGCATAATATTTTGAAAATTTGTTAATGGTGCCCGACTAAAGCGGTACAAAAACTAAAAAACAAATGACCATAACAATTAAACAAAATCTATAAAAATATGAAAATATAAAAAGTAAAATAGGATCGAAAAACATAAAATAGTATGACAGGAAATCACCACTATGACAATCAACATCACACCCATCAGCATAACACCATCGACTACTCACATAATTGAAATCCACCAACGACCTCGAAAGTTTCATCCTGCCTTCATGAGTACGGATGACAAAATCAAATCACCATTAACGCAAACTCAAGTGTTCATGCTAGACCGTCACGTCTGTCATTAATACACCCATCGACAAAAATGTCAAACGCATCACCTATAAATACTGAACCACCAAAGGATCATTCACAGCATTTCGAACAGAGAGAACAACTTAGCAACCAGATGACTAGAAATCAAGAATACCAAAGTAAAATCGACCAGCAGACCGACAATATGGCACCTAAACAAACCAGAGCTACAGCCAAGGATAAAGAACTAAAGACCACAGAGACACCATTGATGAGGAGACTCAAATTCATAAAGAATGCTAAAGGTTCAGGAGAGTTCTTGGGAAAAAATATGGGCCGAGATTAAAGAGTGGGCTTATGTCGACAAAAGGCCTACAGAATCTGTAGAGAAAATCAACCATAGTACCATTGTAAACTACATCAATGCGCCACTCATGGCCAGTTTTGGAGGCACAAAAGAGACTGCAGTGAAATTTATCATAAGCTAGTACCACAACGACAGATTTTACTTCGACCAACTGGTTGAGATCTATGGGGAAGTAATCTCTAGATTGACTAGTTTATCAAACCAAGGTGACCCAGTACCAGTTGGGATCAAAGAAGGGCCGGTAGAGGAGCTAAGAGGATCAACATCAGGCAAAAACTCCAAAGGGCTAATGATTAGCCAAATACAATATTGAACGCTGCAAATCGTGGCTAAAATCATAGCCACTGCGCTTACACCGACAGGTCGAGGAAGTAACCTCAAACTGGATATGTTGGAGGCAGTGGATACCATTGCCGACATAGGAAAAGTATACAGATGGGCTGAGTATGTTGCCGACATGCTCAAAGGCATCTGTGAAAAATGTTGAGAGTCTGGAGGTATCATAAGGTTTCCATCCCTTATGATATGGATAGTCATGTACTCTTTGTGCCCTATCGAAGACAAATAGTTTCAATAACCGACAAAATTCCATATGTGGAGATTCAAACCATTCTCCCAGAATGGAACAATGAAGGAACTTGCAAAAGGAAAAGTGATGTTAGAAAACTGGTTCCAACAGCCGAAAGTCCACATGAACAGATGTAGGGTGCCTCGAAACATCCAACGAAGTCTGCCAAAAACTGCCCACATCTAGCTAGAACTCAACCATACCATGGTGTGGTACATGTAGGGCACCAAAGCAAAGGAAAAAACTCTCGACTATTACTCGATAGTCAAAGAAATTTTCCAGGAGTTGGCTCGACAGTCGGGTACAAAAATGTCGATACCAGTGAGGGAAAAATAAATAGACATGTCGATAGAAGAGCCACTAACTGACCAAGAGAAAGAAGAATATTATGAGCATAGCTTATATATCGGCACATTTGTGTCGAAGGAGACACCTACAGAAGACACTGGTTGACTACAAATTATAATCAGACCACCAACAGTACAAAGGGAAGAGACACAAACACAATAGCTGGTAACCAATCAAGCTGAAGAAATTCTTGTCTCAACTGAAGACCGAGGAGGAGAGATAGATACTGAAAACCCTGAGTATGCTATCACCAAAGAAAACATACGCAAATTGTCGAAGGAGATAGTAGCCTCAAGAAAAATAAAAAGAACTCAAGATCAGGAGCAGGGGAAGGGTAAGCGTAATCATATCATCATAGAGTCCTCGGAAGACAAGGAAGAACTAGTAGCTATAGCCTACGACATTATAGAATATTCCACAACAAATAAAATTCCCATGGAAACCCAATTCCAAAGATTCATCGAAGTAGGGGAACAAGGTCAGCCAAAGAAGGAGAAAATCACAAACACTTCAACAGCTAAAAATGTTGTGGATCTTGTGTCTATGCCTCCACCCCTGTCTCTGACCAAAATAATGCAAGAGATAATTCCAGAACCTCCTTCTATAAGCCCAATAGACATATGCAAGAATTCTATGTCGGAGACCTTGAAGGAAAAGTTCGATCGCGATAGAGACCTCCAGGCATACATTGAAAAATTTCCTGAGTTACTCACATCGGTACAAAATCTCTCCACCAAATCCCCCTTGTTCGAAGTTGGCAGATACAGACTACCTGCTCCCCAACTGGGCCAGGTACTCTAGAGGCCGAGGACTATGGCAGTTATAAGTTCGACATTCCAAAGAAACCCCAACAAAGAAGCTGAAGTTGTCACAAGTCAGACTACATCTATCATTCCGATTGACCCCGAACCCAACCCACCAGTAAATGAACCGATCAGAGATGAGGAAGGAGAGGATATGGATGAAATAAATTGAGAATTCAAGGAACTATTCTTTGACCTCCGGAAAAATTCACCCCAACAAATCCATGATCCCTCACCCGACCATATCTCCACTAACCCAATCACATCCGACCATTCACCAACGCCATCACCACCTTCCCCCAGCCCAAAATATATACCCAAACCAACTGCATCAGAACCACCTCTGCCGCAACCATTAGCACCAACTATATTTGCATCTGGACACTCTGTATCCAACCAACCAGATGCACAACTAGTGGCAGTAGTCATCCAACCGACCCAACCAGAAATACCATCGAACACTACTAGCCAACAATAAGAAAATACAACTTTAAATCTTGCAGTTACACAGGTGCCAAAGCAAGCAAAGCAGCAAAAGCACAAAAGAAAAAAGGACAAAAAGAAGAAAGACCATCAAAGCCAGATGACAATGGTCCACATCAGTCAACTTGGGTCGACCACTGTAGTCGATGGAACCAAGCTGAAGGATGGATAATTAGGGTAACTCTTGGAAACAATGGTAATAGAAACAAAAACAAGGAGCCAGAACAGATGCAGGGAGCTCGACGATAATGAAAAATAACAAGTCGAGTTCCTTAACAAATGCAGAAACCTGGTGCAATCTATGATACCAGGTCCGATAGAGGTCGACACCGACAAGCCGTTAGAAAAGGCTTCTCAGCTATTTGAGAGCATGGTGTTAGGGCTACAGGAATAGATGTAGGATACAAAAGAAGAGTAGAAAGAAGAAACAGTTCGACTGCTGACACAACGGTACACAGCTTTTTCAGAAGCATACAAGGTACTGTGAGATCACATGGAGGATTCGGTCATTATAGAAGAAGTACTGAGAGACTAGCCTGGATATTATGGGAAAGTCTATCAGCAAGTTTGACAAACCCGACAAGAAATCCAAGCACTCGAGAAGAGAAAAATCACAGAGGAAGAACTCAAAAGCACAATTAAAATCAAATAGTGCTTGAAACAGCCAAATTGTAGAAGCATGAGCGACAAGCACACCAATGGGTGCAAAAATCAATTCCAAGTCTAGAAAAATTAGACATCATCTACCCATAGATGAAATGATGTTTTGAGACAACAAAAGAAAAGGACCAGTTTATGGGTCCCGACATGGAGAAGATAGCAAAATTTTCCATTCAGAAAAAGATGTTGATATTATCAAGTCTAAATACATTAACCATCGACATCCAAAAAGTACTGCAAAGTTGGACAGCATTCCAACATCAGCTAGTAGTGATAGCTGAAGCAATTGTCGAAGTCTGTGTGCAGAAAAGACGATCCATTAGGCTTCACATCCCATGAAGATCAAACACAGAAACAAGTACTTAAGATGGGCAAAGAAATTTTTTGGTACCTCCCTATTTCTTCAAGACGAAGAAATGTTTTGTTTGTGGGGGCGATGTTGGAAGAGCAAGTCAGTAAGCTGAATTGAACGATAGCCGACTTAGTCGATTAGCCAACTAATTCGGTCGACCGACTAATGAGAGATTAGGTTGGCCACATAAGGTCGTGTCGGTTGACCGAACTGACAGGTAGTTATTTGTAACTGTCTGTAATTCGTATATATTAGGCTGTTGAGCTAGATGAGAACTCGATTCAGTTCTCTATATTGTATGGACCCTTTCATTATAATATAATCTGTTATTTCACGTACTTGTTCTTGTCTCTTGTATCTGTTATGTATGCCTGTTCTTAATGTGTATTATTGGTAACCCTATGTGATCTGTGAGATTACAACAACTACTTAGGATTTCATCTAAATTCCTTGAGTTGTTCCCAAATTTTGATTGAACATATTCTTTATCAAGCTTCTTTCTAAGCAAAATAACTTCTTCTTCAAGTCTCTTAGAGTCTTGTATTTTCTCCTTGAACTTCTCATTAATGGTCTGCTGGACTTTTAGTCTCTTACTTCTTCCTTGAACTTAGAAGCTTCCTGTTTTAAGCTCTCAGCCTCTTTCATGCTAGCCATTATTTGTTGTCTTGAATTGTGCAACTCTGCTTTCATGGGCTTGACTTCCGCTTCTTTTGATTTATGCTCTTCTAGGTACTTTGACAAATTTTATTTCAAAGAATTGTTCTTCATTCTACTCTTTCTCAATTCTTCAAAGGAACTTATGAGTTCCTCCTTTAGATCCACCTCTCCTTCCACATATGAATCACCTTCTAAAGTTATTGTCTCCATGAATATATTTTCTTCATCTTCACTATCTTCCATGGAATATAAGTTTTTATTCTTTTTATTAATTTTTTTCTTGTAAATGGTTTTACTCCTTTGATCTTCCTTATGACTACAAGGTTCTTCATCATCACTATCATTCTTGAAAATATCAAGTCTTAATTCTGCTCTTTGTTCAACTGAGTAAAGTTTCTCCAAATTGACCCAGAGTTCCTTAGCTGAGATACAATGTCGTGTCTTCCCTTTGATGGGTTGAGGTAACATCAAGTATGGAATCCATTTCCCTTGAGTTATTTTTCTTGTATTCTTTATGAGATGTAGTCCTTATCCTTTTTGGTGGGATGTAATCATAAATTATTGAATTTCATAATCCATATCCTAATGATTGTAAGTACGTTCTCATTCTTATGCTCCATAATGCTTATCCTTCTTTATTAAGTATTGGAGCTCTGTTGGAGGCAATCCATTCTTGTTGATCCATAGTGGTTTTTAATGAGATCTTCCTTGCAGCTGTTTAGGCTATAGTGAAGGATCCTACTCTGATACCAATTATTGGAATATTGGACAATACTGAAAGGGGAGTGGATCAATATTGAGAAATTTTAACAATTAAAACCACTTTTAACTTATTCATTAACACACATGATCAACAAGATACAAGGAACATAAATTTTATCATGGAATCTCAATTGGGAAAACCACAAACACTTTCTATAACTGCAAAATTATATTTACAATTGTTTTTTCAAGATAAAACTTGCTGGAGAATTAAATCCTCACGTCTCTCAGCTACAACTGAAGGATGCTACAACACCTTGGTTTCTGCCTGCTACAACAAACAAGGATGCTACAACACCCTTTTTACCAACTACTACTAGAAGGTAAGGCTACGAACCCCTGTTTTATCAACTACTACTGAAGGGATTCTTCGACACCCAATTTACCAACAACTACTGGAAGCAGGCTACAACCCACTTGCAGGCATGTAGCCTGCCCTAGCACCACCCTTCCACCCTAATATGTTTTTATCATACTTCTAGAAAGTTCTTATGTCTTCAATTCTGTCACTAGTCTCTCATCACTTCCTTGGTCTTTGTCTTCTGTTGCTACTTCTACATAGATCTAGACTATAGAGACACCTTTACTTCAAAACAAGATTATGTTTAAATATTCTATCATTTATTTACAACATCACACCCTTTTAATAAATGTGCCCTTCCAATTTTATCATGCCTCTTCTTGTAAGAACATGAATTTCCACTATCACACCCTTTCACTAATTAACTTTATGTTATAATTAGCTTCAGTTAATAATATAATCTGCTACAAATAATGTTTCATTAAATACATCTCTTCATCAATCTAATTATGGTTATAACACTCTATTTAGTTTGTCAGTCATGCCCTTTAATTCTATTTATTAAATAAATAATACACTCTATTTTGGTAGTCATTATCTTATTTTAACAAATATGATATTCTTCAACAAATAGAATTCTTGTAGATATAATTTGTTGTTTGTTCCCGTAGCTTCCATGTTTAATTTACGAACAGTTTCTTCATTACTTGTATCTTTCATGTCATCCTTTATTTTGCTGTTATTTACATTGGCATTTCCTTTGTATAAGTACACAGGAACTCCATTGCTTCCTTGTATGGGTATACCCAAGCCATTTGCATGGGTATTCTTCACCATGTGTAGGCATACTTCACAATCCCGTGTGGGCATTTAAATACATTGTGCAAGAATTTTTATACACCATCATAAATCATTTTGCACTAATTTGGAAGAGTTGTCTTTAGCATGTGGGATCAATAGATTAAAATCCGAGACCATGGCTATATTTCCAGATCATTAAAGAACATCCCCATACCTTTTAACAAATTTATTGGAATAAGGTTAACCTTTGGCGGGAATTTGAAAGTGCCCTTTGAATATCCTGCATTTAACACTTAGACATATTTCTCTAAAATGACTTCCGCAATGACCTTTCCACATTTATCTTTCCGCAGACTGTATTTTCGCATTTACCTTTTCACATTTATCTTTCCACATTTATCTTCCCACAAACTCCTTCAACAATTAACCTTCTACAACAATATTTGCGGGTTGCGGGTTACGGGGATTCCTTTCAACTTTTTCAAACTAGGATTTTGCATTTACCCTTTTTGCAATGATATTTCTACAATTGTCCTTTCTGTTATATGCAGGAACTCCTTCCTTTCTCAATTCTGGGTTGCAAGTTGCAAGGCCGCTTTTCATAAATTCTAAAAAAATGACTTCTGCAATTATGTGGTTGCAACGTTCTTTCTGCAGTGAGGTTGCATATTGCAAATGTTCCTTCCAAGTTTTTAGAAATGGGATCCCACAATATCCTCCGGAAAATATCTTTCTGCAACTCCTGTGAATCATCGATCGCTTGTGGAATCCTCCTCGTCCATTGATCAACTATCAAACACAAAACTTCATGTTGGTGCTCCAGAATGTTATCTTCTGCACATTTACCTTACAGATGCTTTCCTAGTCATTGATGGTCACTATTGCATCATAGTCCTACGATTTTTTAATCCAACTTGCATTGTTATAATTCTTCCTGGAACATTAACAAGCTCGTATCTTCTTGTGTTGAATTCAATCTCAACCATCGATCTCTACCTTGCCTCGTCCTCAACGATTCATCCATTAATAATTACATTTAGTGTTTGGATTTCCATTGATCCTTATAGAGATTGATTGTATATAAATGACCCTGTATCATGGTCATTCTAAAACTCAATTGATTGATCAGAGAATCGATCAATCCTCCTCATCGATTTGCATGTGAAAATGTCCTCTTAATCTCTTGTACCTTACACTTAGATAAGTTTTCATAGTTTATCTTTGTCAAAACATGGTTTTTCTCATTTTAGTAGGTTTACTTGTTGCACATGTTACCACCAGAAAGAAAACGAAAAACTGTGGATAGATAGACATATCACCAAAGAACCGAACCATGCCATTTGATGAATTAATTTACACAAAGAATTCACTTGGTGGGTATTTGAAAATGTCCTTATGAACATATGTGCTGACCCTTGGATTGTTTTACAAAACTTTAGGTCAACTAAGGTGGATTATTACTTTCTTCAAACTTGGAAGGTGAAGCACCGAGAGCATGGGGCACAACATGCCAATTTCATCTATGCCAACTTAATCCTACATGCCATGTCATAATGTATTTGTTGGTTTATCCCACAATACTGAGAGGGGGAGGGTGAATCAATATTTTACTTTAAAAAAAAAAAAAATACACAAGAATCAACAATCATGACACAATTTTAATCGTGGAAACCTCAAAGAGCAAACCACCAACACAAACTCATTAATAAGATGAATTTTACAAAATTGTTTATTTGCTTCTAGAGAAAGGATGTAAACAAACCCTAAATTGTTCCTGCAACTACAGGATGGGATGCTACAACACCCTTATGGTTTTCTACCTAATTCAACATACAAGGATGCTATGACACCCTGTTCTCCAGCTATGACTGGAAATAGGCTTTGATACCCTTAAGATCTGTGGCCTAGACTAGCACCACCCTACTGTAGTAGGTCATTCACCCTTGCTACATGAAGGAACAACCCCCTTCCATGTATAGAATGGAAGGGTAGGGTTCTTGTTGGTTGAAGAAAAAGAAAACCTACAAACAATATTAGGGCCAAGCCACAGAAACCCTGCAAGAAACTGTTAGCAAACAAAAGAGCTGCAAGAAATCAATGTAAACTTGCAACAAAACATTAAACAAAAACCTACAAGAACAATATGTTAGAAAAATACCATGTAAAAGAAACAACACACAAGTATACCTTCTCTGGGTGGAAATGGGCCACCATGTCCTAGCTTTGGGAGCACCTCTCAATGGGATGGAAGCTTTGGCTCAATGGAGAAATGAAGGAGAGGGAGGGTGAATGGATTGAGAGGAAAAAGGTATCAAGACACTCACACGGGCAGCATAACGATAGGGAGAGAAGGAGTGAGTTGAGAGTGACCCCCACCCCTCTATTTATAGCTTTTTCCTAGAGATTTAGGGTTTTACGTCTTGGCTAGGGCTTTAGCCCCTTTTTTGGGATTTTAGCCCATTTTTCCCAATTATTAGATCCTTTGGGGGTTTTAAGCTCCTTTGAGGGGTTTTAGCCCCTTTTTGGAGGTTTTAACCCCTATGAGAGATATTTTGGTTCTTTTTAGGGGTTTTTAATCCCCTTTTCATATTTTTGAGCCTTTCTGAGGGTGTGGGAATTAACTAAGGGTCGTGCATAAATGTCTTTAGGTTGTGTAGGTCATCTAGAGCTCCTTGGGAAATTTTTTGGGTTAATAGATTGCCCCCTAATGTGTGAGGGTAGGAGCTCATCGTATGGTCGACGGACATCATAGGATATTTTGGGGAGAGGTGGTGCTTCCTAAGCTGGGGCATGGTGGCTTTTGGTTTTTGTATTAATATGGTTCCCATCAATGGGTGAGATACAAATAATGTGTGACATGTATATGGACGAGGCAAGTATCCCCATGCTCGTAATGATGTCAAAATAATAATGTGATCCAAGATCTATAATACAAGAGCCGATCATGTACAACTATTGTTACAATAGTCGTTGCCTCAATGAGAGGCTGAATACAATACTTATTTGAAGAACTGCTACATTGGACCCATGGGATTCTCATGGAATGCTATATCTTCATGACTCATAGTATGCTGGATATGGAACGATACATAGCTGTAGGTACTTACTGATGGAGAGTCAGAGTATCTATGGTACAAATATGATGCATAAATCATAAATATATGTAGAATCACTGTTGGGGCTTCTAAACACTATCTCCAACGCAACCCAGAAATCACAAGGGACATGAACCTATTGGTATCCCTCAAATAGACTCATCAATATGCTAGATTCAGGTGACACTCAGGGTCTTTGACCAAATATTGCATAGACCGATACACTATATGAATCTCAACGGTGCGATGATGTAGCTGGAGTCAAGCACGTGAGAAACAACCATCTTGAGAGGCACTAAGGACTCCTCTCAAGTGGTCTAAGGAACTCATCAATGAGGTTAATGAAACTAGGATACAGGGACCTCTGGGTCTATCCTTTGGAATATGTGTGTTGCCATTGTTAGCTGGAATATTTCACCTTCTGCGGACAGTAAAGTGTTCCACTGGTCTGAATGGTTCAGATCCAGAAAAAATGAACGACAAAGGTTGAAGACCCTCCCTGGACGCCGTAGATATCTGGTATGTGATGCTTCGATAGTAACCCTGTGTACCTGCAATCAGATTAAACACATAAGCACATCAAAGCTGCCAAAATATAATCTACTGATCCATTTTAGTGACTAAGGAATCTAACAACATACATGTGAAATCAAACAACAATAGTAATGTGGGACAGAAATCAGCTTTTGCATTAAGATAAAATGGAGAATTTTACAACCAGTTAATCCTTAGTGTTGACATGCATCTCCATGAAAACAAACACTCTCATCCCCATAAGCTCCAACTTTTCCTCTCTATGCTCTCCAATGCCTTGGACCAAGTAATCAATCCAACAGCATAACAATACCTTAAGATTCCTCCCCTCAACCATGGACATGAGATTTTATTTATAAGGATCAATGGATAGGGATGGTTGAGATATTTGTGGATGAGGTGTCCTCTAAGATCCTAGGATGAGGGATCTCAAGCTCAAATAACCCACAATGATAGGGATAAGGGAGGACATGAGGTTCATGATCTAGAAGCCTCAAGAATCTTCTCTTTTTCCCATTTTACCCAGGGTACCACTTTTCTCCTTCAATGACAAAGCGGTTCATGTAAGAAATGCTTATGGACTAAGGGCCATAAGTGGTGGCACCACTTGTGGATAACAAGGGATAGGTGGTGCAAACAAAGTACCGCTCTTGGAGAAAGGGGAAGGCGCAGTGCTGAGCATTTTTGTGAAAGATTGACAAAATGGTATGAGTTTCCACTCTAAGTGTTGGGATTAAGGGAAAGTAGGTATGTTAAGAGTCATATCACATGATGGTGATAGGATTTTGGTATAATAGGATGCCCCACAAAGCATGTGTCTTAGAGGGATATGATAAACAAGACCTTTGAGAGAACAAGTAATCACTACGAGGTGAAAATGTTGGCTCGATCAGAGTATGTTGTCAAGTAGGAATATGTAGTACATCACTATGTTGACTCATCAACACAAGTAACCAAATCATGGCTGCAGACTAATACAAGGCAGATCCATGAGAGGAATAAACAAGAATGGCTACTAGAATACAATGTAGATCCATCTGATAGAGGACTCAAACTTGGACATAGCTACCAGACATAAAATGTAGATCTATGTCATACAGATGCAAATTTGAGCATATCCACGACCATACAAATTTGGATCCATGCTATATATACAAAACTTCATCGAAACCTGGGGAAAAGCAATGAGCACTTTAAACAAACACCCAGGGTCTTCGTCTCCTCTTCCAAAAAGTATGATTCTATCCATGTGATTACAATGATCTGAAGTCGAACATGGTAGAAACCACTTGATTACCAGCCAATTATGTGAACCGTTAACAAGTGCGAGGGAGATGACCATTGATGTCAATGATTCCCAAGGTACCCTAGTACAATATACTGAGTGTGAATAGATGTCCTGATGTCAAACACCCAGTTGATTCTATCGATCAAAAGTCAATGATGTGAACCTATGTCGAGAGCAAGAGAACCTGTCATTAAGGCATACATATCTCAAGGTACCAAATATTGTTTCTAAGACTATTTCCTGGATGATGAGCTGATGTCAATAGCAAAAAGTCTCGTTGAAGGAGGGACATGATGAGTCCCACATCAACGACATGAAACTTGGAACATAGTTCTGGAATGATGTGAATGTATTAACCATAAACAGACTCAAAAGTGTTGGCAATAGGGCAGACACGGGTTTAATCCTTTTATGTTGCACCAACAAAAGACCCACAGTGTTGGCCCTTTCGGCAACAACCTACACGCAGGTTGCAGTCTCACCCGAAATAGCTATGGGGTGCCACAGAATCAGGTTTCTGCAAGCAGAGAGGGATATTACTGTACCTCAGCCTTTAATAAACTTATTAATCAACAATTACACAGCTTTGTCATTCACTCATATGCAAATTTGCAGATAGATAAACAACCGTGACTTGCTTAACCCACTACAGGGAATTCACAGCGAAGCTTGTTATTAGCAGTGATCTAAGTTATCAAATGTATACAGTTATTAATGCATAAAAGACAACAGAAAGAGAAACAACACAAGAAACCACAACACCAGATATAACGTGGTTCACCCCCAGAGTAGGGGTTACGTCCACAAACTGTGTTTTATTCAACTTGCTACAAAACCATAGTTTGATCTGCACACTCAGCTGCAGATCCCTTTAGTCCTTAAAATCCGCGCACATAGCAGCAGGCCTTTGCGCACACAGTTGGAGATCTTTCTATAATCTTCTTACAAAAACCCTCTGCGCACACAGCTGCAGAGGTCGTCCACGCACACAGCTGGGACTTAACCTTTCCTTACATAATCAGCCTTAGCTTCGTCTTTCTTTCTTTACATCAAAAAGCCTAACTTTTCTTATTTACAAAAATGCCTATTTATACATCACGCTATTACAAAACCATGGCTTCAAACCATGGGCACCCAAAACCCTAAACCCTGGATTTAAACCATGGGTTTATTACAAAAAGGGGCTCTGACTTACCCCAACACCCCTAATACTATTTTGGCTCGTAACTACACTTACAAAATTCCTCAACAACTGTGGAGTTACCAAAACTAATAATCCTTAGGGTGCGCGTCCCAACAGGCCCCTAAGACTCACTGGTGGCCCGTCCCGGGACACTCTGCGATGGCTCTGGTGGGAGAATATTCTGCGCGAGGGTTTGGAAGTGACTGGTGAGGTTGTGTAGTATGTCTTCAGCTACTTTATCCTTTTCCACTAACTCTTGTAACACTGAGTATGATTCTATGTTAGCCCGTTCCTGTGCAAAAGTGTCGTAGGTCTTCAAAAGTTTGAGCTGGATCTCTGCAGTATTACTCAATTCCAATGCTTCATCAACCAGTGGCTATAACGCATTCTCCAACAGTGTTACCTTCATCCTGCAGGACTCAATTTCTTGCTGAAGTTCCTTGCTGCGCTTTACTTTAGCCATCTTCTGCATAGGTGGCAGCATCTTGATTTCGATTCTGACTGCATCTAATTCGTCCTGGCGCAACTTGATGGTTTCCTAGATCTTACCTACATCTGGATGGTCCTGTACGTTCGCCCATGCGTCGATGCTATCTTCCATCAGTTTGGCGACGCTGGCCACATTATCTGATATCTTTGCTGCTGAAGCCTTGATGTCCCTATGGCGCTGTTCTAGGACCTCTGGTGGAGTCTCGGGAGGGATGCGCAGTTGAAGTTCTGCGATCTGGTGCTGGTGTTCTATCTTCAACCTTTCAATCTCACTGTGAGACTGTTGGGAATAGTCTCTCAGCTTAGCGATTCTCTGCTCTGGTTCCTCTTCTCCTTGTATGTCGGAGTCAGAAAGACTTCGACATGCCTCATCTAGTGCTCGCATCAGTGTAGTTGTTTTATCTTCAGCATCTTTCTTCTGTTGTGCTACTTCTTCGAGTCGTGCTGCGAAGATTTTGTTTTGTGTGAGGGTGTCTTCCAATTGGATTTGAGCCAATTGGTCTCATGCATGGATCTTCTTTGTAATAGCAAGCTGGCAGAGGTGCAATTCTGACATGGACATCTTTGTATAATCGATCCCTACGGTCGTACTCATCTGGGACCGGGAATTTGCATCAGTCGGTAGCAGAGCTGCGCTTGATAATTGGCCTCGGTTATCTCTGGGTGGCCATTGCCTAATATCCTGCTGCGTGGGTGCTGTAGTGCTACTTGTCGCAGTACTGATCGCTGACTTTGCTGCTAACTCTTTTAGCTCCGAAACCTTGTTTGCTACACCTGTGAGCCAAGCACGATTTAGTTCCGCAAACTCTGACCATTTTTTAGTAAGTGTTCCTGTAGAATTTTCTAGAGCTTGCTCCAGCTCATCCAGCGTTATAGTGGCTTCTTCTTCAATATTTTTGTCCTTCGACGCTTTTGACTTTTTGCGGGACTGTGTCTTGTCTACCTCTGCTACTTCTGGTGACTTGCACTTTGTTGATGGGTTGGGATCTGATATGGTCTTGATCGACTCCTCATCCTGTTCATCTTGTCTGCCATCTCCGCCTTGGCCGTCGCCATCTAGCTGCGAATCACTTAGGTCTTCGCTATCTTCTAATGGGTTTTGCTGCTGCACCTGACTGGTACCTGCGCCAATATTGGTAGCTAGGGGAACTGGAATAGAAGGTTTCTTTCCTATATATTTCAACCAGTCATCCAGCCATTGCTGAACTATACCCCTGATATCTGGTTCAATGGCTACATATGGTAATTTAAACCATTGATGTCGTGGATCGGCACGGGCTTGAATGAAAACATGATGTATATCGGCACTGAAGTTCGTGGCGCTCTCATATTTAGAGAACAACTCATTGGTAAGCCGTGGTGTTCGCACAATCTCATAGTGGATACTCATGGCATAAAAGACGAACACAGTGTTCGTCATATGCTAAGATATATTATCTGAGGATATCCATAGGGAGGCGTACCTCACTGCCCCCGGCATGCCTGGGTTTACTTCTACAAACTGAGCTTCAGTGGGTTCTTTCCACCCAACTAATGCAATAAGTATTAATAGCCAGGAATAATGAAAAGGTCTACCTTTTTCCTGTGCATTGCGGGCATCCTCCAAGAATTCCTTTGCAAGATATGCGGCCCAATTGTAAGTATACCCCTCAGCGCAGTTCATAGCAATTCGGATAACCGGAGAAGGTACTTCAGTTGGCCTGCATTTACGTATGAGTTTGCAGGCTAAGAGTTCAGCTGCAAAGCGAATGTGATGTTCCTGAATCGTGGAAGTGTGATACCCCCGTTTCCCCTTTGTCAGGCCAAACCGTTCTTTCATAGTTTGCGCGAGCCTTGTATCCTCATGTTTTGACAGAAATTCAGTTCCCGGATCAGGTCCTGCCATTGGTAAACCTGTGATCTTATGGATGAGTGCAGCATCAATAGGAATTTGCTAGTCCCCTATCCATAAATAGCCGTCATGCACTAATGCTAGCAACTATTTGGCCACTACGGTCACATGTATGCCGTGACCAAAATGTGGAATATCAAGCATCTTGAGTAGGCCATCTTTGTCCAGGCCCGCAGCCCACGGTTATACTTCCAGTAGTGTCACATTATCATCTAGGTATTTGACGTGGTGCAGGTATTCTGCTGGTGCAAACTGTGGAAACTTTCCATGGTCATTTGTGTCGTGATCGCTGTACTTAAGCCGATCGATCTTCCCTGTCATGCTTCTGATCAGCTAAACTCCTTGTGGCAGCGAGGGTGTGGTTAATGTGAATTGCTTTGTTCGACGGGGTATCTTGGCACCTGGTCAAACAGGTTGTAGATACGGTGGCCGCGGTGGTGCAATGTTCTCCCTACCCCCGGCCGGGACTTGTGTGGAACTGGTGGGATCCATAGGATGATCTGCTGGTGTTTGCTCTATTTTCCTTGGCCGGTCTTAGTTTCGCTTGGAGCGAACTTCAGTTCTGGACTTTTTCCTGGCAGACCGTGTCTGCATCGGCCGTGGTGGTGCGGGGTGAGCTTCTTCATAGGGAGCAAAGGCAGGTGGCCAATTAGATCAGCTTATCAGACCCTCTTGCTCGAATTCCCTTACTAAATTGTCAAGCTCTCGTTCTGTTGTCATGGGTTCACTTGTAAATCTTAGAGAAAGGAAGAATACAATTTTCCCTAACTTAGGCATCTTCTTATACACTCCATCAATCAAATCAGGCAGGACGGTGCATTGAAGGCACCAAATATGATGAAAATCTTGTCCAAGTGGAGCTTGATTTCCGATAATCTTCTTAGTACAGGCATTTAAGGCAATTAAAGCACTACCGCCGCCAATTTGGTTGCTTCCCAATGGTCGAATCTGTGTTTTTGGTCTTCGTCAGAATCATGGGTTGAGCTTCGTGACAACAAGCACCCTCGGCACAGTATTTCCCTTCGACCCATCCTAGGAATGTCGTCGACAGGACTGTTAGGTTTGATGGACTGGCTTCTTGGTTCTGCCCCTTGCTTTGGTATTCAATTCCATGTCGGAGCTCGGCCTCCATATGCCAGTTTTGTGCTATAGGTTCCAAGGTGTGCATGAACTTATGCACCCACTCCTCGCGAGGTATGTTGTCCCATGCTACATAAATTTGCCTCAAATGTTCCTGAGGGCTATTCTTCCCATTGAACTTACTTCGCACCTCTTGGAATTGGTTTATGAATCTGAGGCGCAGAAATTTCTGGCAGGCTCCCCAACTGGGAGTAGACTTTTCGTGATCGGTCCACCCTGCTGCTGTAGCTCCTAATGCTGTCTCCAGAGTCTGCATTCTTTGTGACTGAGGTGCTTGTTCTGAGAAATGTGTAATAAATCCTCCAGGGTCTGTCAACCCAACATATGTAGGAAACTCTCTCAGCTGCGCACTAAGGCATCTAAGATACTTAGTGATTTGCGCGCACCTATGGCCATGTAGCTCGCACAGTTGATTCTGCCAATTCTCTAGACCATCGTTTGAATCAGACATGCAGGAGCTATCACATTGCCAATCTATTACGCCATCGGCACCAGGCTCGACATAATCTACTTCCTTGGCTGTAATGTTGTAGATGTGGTCTAGAGTATCCTACTCCCCTTCGTCTCTGATTAGTTCTGTATATATTTCTCCTTGGGATGGGTCGAGGGGTATGATAACTCGCAGACCATTTCCTTCGAAGGTCATCTGTCTCCTCTTAAGGTTGATGATTGCAGCATTTTCCATGGCCCACTCGATTCCCAACAGGGCGGGATAAGGGTTGTTGTCATCAATGATCTCAATAACTTCAAAATACGCTAGAGTGCTTACCCCATCAATATCTATGGGAACACTAAGAAGTCTCCCTAGGGGAACAATACTTTGCTGGTTAGCTAATCTTAGTTGTATAGGTGACCAAGACAGGGAAGGTTTTCCCATTTGTCCCCAGGTTTGCTTGGGTAGGACATTAACTTCTGATCCAAGATCCAAAATGACATCAGTCATATCATATTCCCCTATCTAAACATTCAATCTCATTTCTCGCCCCGTTCTTCGGACACGACTAACATTTTTCTCCTGATCAACTCCTCTTTGAGGGTTTGTGATAGCAAGAACTTTTTGAAGCTCTTTTAAAGCATTCTGATTCCTCAAGAGTTTCATACAACTCTGTAAAAAGGAGGAGAGTGTACTTACTTTATCCGTCGAATCATCTTGCGGCTGCGAGGCCTGCTGAGGTTGCCGCGTAGGTACTGCTGCTGTGCGAGGGTCAACAATATCGCAATGGGCCGCCTTGACTAGTGCTTGGTCTTTCACAGTGTTAAGTGCTGGGACGTGCTCGGAGGTTTTATGCGCGCACACCTTGAAAGGTTGTTTCTGCGTATTCTGAATGTGCGTCGTGGCTCCACTCCAGGTGACCACATTGATGGTTGCGGTAGGTCTCTGCTCAACGGAAATCAACTGAATATTCTGGGTAGGGCCAGTGTTGTTTTCCTAAATCTTTGCTATGAGCTGTGGACCCTGTTCAATCACGTGGTCTACTATGCGGCAATACCAACAGGTTGTGGTGGGGTTCCGACAGTCGCGAGACAAATGGCCAGCTTGGTTACAATTGTAACACACAACCTGGCCTCTACCTCTCCCGGGCATACCACCATGGCCGCGATTGCCAAAGGAACCACTGTGATAACCATAGATGTCATTATTCTGGGCTTCATTTTGCACTCGTTAGGCGTCAGAGATGCGCTCTCTCATGAGATCATAGCTACAACACTCCTCTTAATTATGCCCTACTGACTTACAGAACTTGCAGTAGGGGTTCTTGGGAACTTGAACATATCTATGAAGAAGAGGGCATTTTTCAGGGCGATGTTGGCCAGTGGTTCGACAAATCTCACAGTATAGAACACTGGGATTGAATTGGTTTGGCGCACCCGTATTTAGGTAAGTTCTGACCACGGGGCACTGGTCCCTATCGTGACCTTCTATCCGACATTGCATACACCAGACCTCCTCTCGACTGGTTTTATCCTTCTTCATATCGTGAAGCTCCAGGGCCATTGCTGCGAGCTACTCTTGGATTTGAGCAATACCGAAATCGTCTCCGACGGGGGCAGTTTCTAGCTTCATTGCAATTTCCATAGCTTCTTGCTGGTCAGCAACCTTCTGTTGCATGAGCGGGGTTCTGATATGTGGTAATAATGCTGCGATAAACCATTCCTTGTGCTGCGCAGGACTAATGGTAAAACTGACTTGGTCTAGTAGAACTTTGAATCTCTGGTCAAAGTCCCACACGGATTTGTCGCGCCGCTGTTGAATCTCTTTTAGATCAGTGATGCTCTGCGATTCTGATTTAGGCTTCTTAAATTCTTTGGTTATAGCTGCCTTAATCTCATCTAAAGTAGGGTTCTGAGTACTGGAGAATTTCATGAACCAGGTCAAAGCCCGGTCCCGGAAAGAAGTAATGAGCTGCGCGGTTCTCACATCCAGGTCTGTAATATTCTTCGCGTTCCATGCTGCTTCACATAAAGACCAGAACTGTTCAGGGTCTTCTGATCCTATGCCTTTGAAGATGGGCAGCTTGATATCATCAACTAGGTGGGCCATGGCGGTTCTAGGAGGGGGGGGGGGGGGGGGGGTGGGGGGGGGGGGGGGGGGGGGGGGGGGGGGGGGGGGGGGGGGGGGTTTACAGGGGCAGATTGACCTGTGGCCGAAATACTTGGACTTGGTTGACTGTCGGGCTGCGACGGAATATCAGGGGTAACAGAGCTTCGCTGCGGGGTGACCGGAGGGTTTCCAAAGGAAGGGTTTTCTTCCGGGTCTGAGTCTTCAGAATTGACAGGGGAAAACGCGGTAGCCTGACCTAAGGAATAGGAGGAAAAATCCCTCTTGTACCTTTTCCCACTTCGCAGCAAACCACTTTGCTCGTCTAAGGTATTATCACTTGCAAACATATGTTAGTACTACCAATCTAGCAGTCTGATTCAAACAACAATATACCCCTTTTAGCCAATAGTATTTTAATCCTCAAGCTTGATGAATTCAAAAAATTACCATGGGGACCTTTGAAGAACTACCGTTCAGCTTCGCTGAAGGAGGTACTTGTGTCGATGGAAAACTCTGTCACGAAGGCTTCCAATGTTCGCGTCATCTAGAAATGAACAGCGTGGGATACCTCGTTGTTCACGTGTGGCACAAGGTTGACCCTTGTGGGGGTCCACGTGGGAATCTGTCGAGCTTGGAAGTTCGTCCTTCTCTCTGTTAACCTAGACAACCACTGGTGCAACTCTATGTGGATACTACCAAAGAAAATTTCATAAGCATCACAAAAAACATACCTTTGTAAAAAGTCATGTGTGCTACGACACGGATTTGTATTCTCTGTCTCAGCAAATTTCATATAAGTCTCATCAAGCCAATCCCCGATATCCTTCACAGAGGGCCTCCAGAACATAGCCCTCAAGGTACGACATAAACCCCTCTTGAGCAGATACTGAGTTCAATCGGCAACGGAACCAATTTGTTGGAAATAGGGCAGACCCGGGTTTAATCCTTTTATGTCGCACCAACAAAAGACCCATGGTGTTGGCCCTTTCGGCAACAACCTGCGCGCAGGTTGCAATCTCACCCGAAACAGCTATGGGGTGCCGCAGAATCAGGTTTCTGTAAGCAGAGAGGGATATTACTGTACCTCAGAATTTAATAAACTTATTAATCAACAATTACACAGCTTTGTCATTCACTCATATACAACTTCGCAGATAGATAAACAACCGTGACTTGCTTAACCCACTACAAGGAATTCACAGCAAAGCTTGTTATTAGCAGTGATCTAAGTTATCAAATGTATACAGTTATTAATGCATAAAAGACAACAGAAAGAGAAACAGCACAAGAAACCACAACACCGGATATAACGTGGTTCACCCCCAGAGTAGGGGTTACGTCCACAAACTGTGTTTTATTCAACTTGCTACAAAACCACAGTTTGATCTGCGCACTCAGTTATAGATCCCTTCAGTACTTAAAATCCGCGCACACAGCAGCAAGCCTCTGCGCACATAGCTGCAGAGGTCGTCCACGCACACAGCTGGGACTTAACCTTTCCTTACATAATCAGCCTTAGCTTCGCCTTTCTTTCTTTACATCAAAAAGCCTAACTTTTCTTATTTACAAAAATGCCTATTTATACATCACGCTATTACAAAACCATGGCTTCAAACCATGGGCACCCAAAACCCTAAACCTTGGATTTAAACCATGGGTTTATTACAAAAAGGGGCTCTGACTTACCCTAACACCCCTAAGAATATTTTGGCCCGTAACTCCGCTTACAAACTTCCTCAACAACCGCGGAGTTACCAAAACTAATAATCCTTAGGGTGCGCGTCCCAACAAAAAGTATTGACACAAAGACTGTGTTGATTGTAGAGGTAAAACGTCTTCAAATTCCCTTTGAACATTGGGCGGCACAACAAAAGACTTGGCAGCATGACTGAATGAGAAAAACACACAATGCGACAGTGGACAATGCATTCTTTTGAAAGACTCAAAGGAGTGACATGACTCATGAAAGTGGATCGTCGTGAAGATCACTTGAATTCCCAATTGACTAACATGATGTGCAGACAAGTGCCATGTTCAAAGGTAACGATAAACAACTGCCATTATTTGCAAAAATGATTCCCTCCCCATTTTCCCCATCATGATCAATGAGTGCCTCTTTTCAGTTTTATGAGTTCAAAGAGGGTAACAAACACTCGATATAGCTTGTCAGAGGACAAGTCTAGACTCATATGTTTTACGAACATGAGAGAGGAGGGGTTCGTTCCCAAAATGGGTCTCTCAATGTTTAGTTTAACGAGTCCAATGAAAGAAAACTCGGTATCGTTCATGTTTAGAGAGTATAAATGATTACGGAAGAAAACTCCAAAGGGGTCCTTTTTCCTATGATTTAGTCCCTAAGGCCCAAAAAAATTATAAAATCATACCTTAGGGAACTCTTCCAGTCATGATTGGCTGGATTGTTCCTTTTTTGTAAATAGTCTTATCCGACCTGAAAAAGAGATAACCTACCATCAGATGAATGACTCTTAAAATAATTTAATGAGTGTGAAGAAGACAAGATCACTCGACAATCATTTCGTATTTAGGGAGACTGAAAAGAGTTTAAAGAGAAATCCATGAGGTTTCCTTACACAATGTCACTTTTTATGAGCCTAGAAAGAATTGAAAATGGACTCGACAATTTTTTCGTGTTTAAGGAGCCTAAAAAGGAGGTGAAAAGAAGACTCCATGACGCTTCTTTACACAATGTCAACATTTTATGAGTCTGGAAAGAAACTGAAATGGACTTGGACCTTTGATACTGGGTTTAAAGAGCATGACCAAAGTGTCGTAATAAATGCTCATTGACCTTTTCTATTTTATGAAAGTGTGAAAAAGCTGTAAACAAACTTCCAAATCTTTTTTTATGGTTCTCTTATCCTACAATCGACTCAGAAACAAGTGTTAAATGCATTTATAACTAGCATTAAAGGATTACGACAGATAAGATTTGACTAAAATATGATTTTATATCAAAGCTATAGTATGTCAGACCCAAAAATGCCTATATAAGTTATGTAAATAGTAAAAAATCGAATGATTTCACTATTTACCCATAGCGGAGAGCATTTGGAGCACTTTCTTAGCTATATCTTCAGTAGCTGATACCGGGAGTTCCCATCATCCGTTTTGAGCACTGTCAGTTGCAGGTAATAGCTAAAACCCTATTCTTTCATTTCATAGTGTTTATTTTGAGTTTTGGTGGGGTTTTGGGCTCATATGGCAAGCCATAAAACCTTAAAAGTGGGCATCATGCCTACCCCTTGCGGGATACACGGTACCACCTGAGAACCGTGCCTATAACATAGTTGACAAGCGGTGCCACCGTCTGTCTCCAATGGTGCACAGGCGGTGCCAGGCGTGGAGATTTTAAACTTATAGTATGAGAAAAAATAAGTCATTATTTTTATTTTTAATGATTAGGGATGATTCTAATGCATGCTATGATTGTTTTTAATAGGTCTTGGTTGCTCAAAACGTGGTGATATGGAAAGAAAGAACACATGACAATGATGATGTTTTTGCTGAGAGAAATGTGGGTTCTATTGCTGCATTATGAGATTGTGGGATCCTGAAGTTGTTCCGGACCCCAAGCATGGTGTCACACGAGTGGTTACTAGAACACATACTATGTATGTGGAATCCAGAGCAGCAGTACTTTGAGGTGGGGGCCCATATTCTTACGATGGAAGTAGACGACATATACTTCTTGACTGGTCTCTCGAGATGGGGTGCCCCCATCTCACTGACAGGTTCCTGTGGAGGGGATATTACCACTCAAGAGCATATAGATCATCACTGTGTTCCAGGGACGAGGACATCGGGGAAGAAAATCCCCATCAGAGAAATGACAGATGGGACCCTATGGATCGTCCTATTTACTATGCAGAGGGTGGCCGGGAGTTAGGTTGTGCACTAGGATTCTAGGGCACACATGTTGTATGCCATAGAGACCATGGCACCCACAATATTCAACTAGGTGGAAGCCATGCTTCCCATACTCAAATATTAGCTGACTAAGTGTTGGCAGGGAGAGCTAAAGCAGTTTGGATTTGGCTCCATTTTAGCCTTCTTCTTCTTCGAGCGGGTTCCACAGATGAGACCTCAGGTGGTCTTTCGGAGTCTGAGAGCGCGGGACCCCCATATGCTGAGGTGGGTCCAGGTCATGGCTCGTACAGGAGCAGGTAGGGGAAGGGTGAAGTTCAGTGACCCATTATTTAGATGGCTTCAAGATCAGATCCTCATGGTTGAGGATTATGCTTACGCAGGTACAGACTTCATTAGAAATCAAAACCTACCACTCCCACCTAGGGGACAGTGGGGTGACATAGGTAAGAAGCAAGAAACCCTAAAATGGATGAAATGTTTTTTTGTTTTTTAATGTTTTATATTTATTATGTTAAGTGACAAGACCTATATATTCTCATGCAGATGTTGGAGTAGCACGACCTGGAGGAGCTTATCCATTGGATAAGCAAGCTGGAGCCCACTTTGTACCATAGGGTGATGATATCACCAGGGAGCTAGAGGAAAACCTAGAGAGGTTGACCTTGGATATCCCAGATGCTGCCATTGATGACCTCCCGATGAGATATCATAGATCTACAGCAGGAGTACCGGGTCGATTCAGTAGGCTACTACGTAGAGTAGCTCGATATGTGATGTGCTGTCATGAGCACCACTAGTGTATGAGATATATACTGAAAGCTGATAGCTTTAGGATTTTGTATGATGATTTTTCCTGAAATCCTATGTGCTTCAGATGAGGTCTCGAGACCTATTTTTTGTAAACTTTTCATATATATATATATAGATACTTTTACCTAGTGTTTATATGTCTCAAATGGGAAATGTATTCTATATGAGTTTTATGTGTCTTTAAATGTTTATTTACAATGTACCATGTTTGATTTCAATGTCATGAATGGGAAATATGCCAATCTAGGATGTAATTAGCTAATGAGTTAGAAACTACATTATGTTCCCTAGGGATATGCCTATAAGTGATGGTTTCAAATGATATTTCTAGAAAATGTACTCTTCGGAAGATGTGGAGGACCATAGAGTTTCTAATGGTGTAAACATGGTTTAAATGGAAAACCACGAGTTATGAGTCCATCAAGACTACTAGATCATGAACATCCTGGGAGGCAGCTTTAGTCAGAATACCGATGACTGCTTCATACTCGGTGATGTTATTAGTAGAGGGAACTATATAAACTGCTCCTAAACTGGCCAAATCTTTGGCTGGGGAATAGAGGACCCAAGCAGCCGAGGCGAGATTCAAGGTGTGGCAGCAAGCACCATCAGCAAAGCCGTAGAAATACATCTGCATGACCAAAACATGGTATAAACAGATGCAGACACTAAACTCAAAACCATCTTGAAAATACTAAAAGCACACTGAAAGTCAAGCAATATACATATATACAAGATACTATCCAAGAAAGACCTAGGGACAGTACCTTTTTAGGTACAACCCATTGCGAGGCTGTCCCAGAGGGATTCCATCATAATCAATGAGCTCATAAGCTCCTTTCTCTAAAACCTTAGAAATGAGGAAAAGTCCGTACCACATGGACTTGAACTCACCCTTCATTAGTTTGTCATATCTCTGATCATAATTCAATACTAGGTCACCCTCGTTAAAGAAATGAGGTTGGATGGATTTATCATATTGCACCTTGACACGTTTCTTATGTGCCTCATTAGCCAAGGCAGCATCTGTTCGAGTGTTGTCAAGGTTTGTTAACACCCAAAAATGGTTAACTACCTCATCTACCCCATTTCATGGCTCATTCGTCCATTTACCTACCATATTTCCCTGAAAATCCCACTAA
>LPNX010640468.1:4184-26468 GCA_001517045.1 Pseudotsuga menziesii | reverse complement strand
ATATATATTTAAACACCTATAATAAATATATTGAATATGCAATTTTGATATATTAAGGCCTATCAACACCTATAATAAATATATTAAATATGCAATTTTGTAAATGCTTATTATATTTTATTTAGTTTTTTTCCTTCCTACTATCTTGCGCTATCAAGATACGAATCATTTGTTTACTCATAAGGAAAATATATATAGAGGTTAAGTGGAATCTAGACAAAACTAATTTTCACTACTACCTCGAAACTTAACGTGTCAAGTAGGTGGCAGGGACATCACGGTCCAGCTATTAATACATAGACGACTTCAAACATTACCATTCAACTGAAAAGTTCTATATAGGAAATGCATTACCATTCGACTGAAGAATTCCATATAGGAAATGCACTGCAGTTTGCTAGTGCTCAGGCTGCTTCATAAGTCTCGTCTATTATGATCTGATATGATATCAAATTTTAAATTGTACATTGCAAGGATGCCAATTATACTGTTCTCAGAGGTTTTAGAGAATGATTCAGGTGCGTGGAATCAAAAAATTTCCTGAGAATAGTTGTTTGGTAGCTGATACGAGCAGGCTGCAGCTGCTTAGCGCCTTAAGCAATTTGTTCGGGATTATGGTCACAATGCATTAGTAGAGCTTGAGCGTAAGTGGCGGTGGGCAGTCGTATGAGGAGGGAATAATGATATATAAATATATTTATATTTCAATTCTTCACAATTTATACTTCCTAAAAATCAAATCACGATAGATAATTCACATCAAATGTTTTTACTTCATTTATTAAATTTAACTTGACTTGCGAGAGAAGTCAGCAGAATCTGAAATCCACATTTCATTTAGAACCGGGAAAATCAACATTTGAGAGATGGGAGTTGGAAATACGCAAACCACAACTTGCAAATACATTGTATATGTTAGGTATGTGTTTCAAAGTCATATGACACGTTGAACATTCCATGGACTTTCTTGGTTTGTTATCATATTCTTCTCCTTTTTTTCCCATGAAATATGGAATATCATGGCATGGAATTTCATGGGAGCCACCTATTTCTCTCCTCTTATCTGAAAGTTTGCAACTGAAATTCGATTCAATGTCTTTTCTTAGCCAACAAGCTTCGCTATACTATGTCACGCTCTGAATTGAAATTGATCTAATAAGACTTTTCTTAGCCAGCAATCTTCTACACCACGCCATCTGATAATGCCAAGAGTTACATCTTATTTATTTTTAAACACATGGATTTAAGTGGTTATAGTAAGCCTCTCTACCCAGATACCTAAATGTTTAAATTAAGCTTCTGTGTTTCCTTTATTATTTCTATTGAGTGGTGAAGACACAGAGCCATCTTTTATTTGGTAATTGGATTGAATCATTCAGTGAGACAAATCAATGGGCTAGTTTTTCTTTTCGCCGTCACATGACAAGTTTTGACTATCGAATCAACACTCGAAATTTCTTCACGGTTTTCGGTCGTGTGAATAATTCAAAGCATAATTTTGACCGTTAATTTTGTGTTAAGACGGGTAAGGCAGTGAACCAATTTTCTCTTACTACTCATTGCTTATAAGTACAATTCTCATACCTCCCCGTCGAATCATTCCTAGTCTTCCAGTTCTTTTTGCTCCAAATCCTTAGGTCAGAAATCGTCTTGTTTATTTGCCAATAGTAAGTTTCCATCTCTGATATCATATAGTTTGAATCTGCTAACAAGAAATAAGGTATCATACTATTTGTCTCCTCATACTGGTTAGATTCAAGATGAAAAGCAATCTAATAGCGCCGCTAGTAATTATCTCTATCCTGTTCATTTCAGGTTGTTGCTGCAGTGCCAGGTTGCTCCAGAACGACCTGTTTATTACCCCACCTAGTCCCCCAGCTTTTGATCAGAATCTCAATTCTGTTGCCGACGGTAACGTGGAGAAGGATGTAGTTCTCTGTCATAAAGATAATAGACCCTGGAGCAGATATTTGTCATCGTTCAACGAGATCAACAAGTTATCATTCAAGCTCAGGCCGACTGTTCAAAATAAAAAGAATGGCGACGAATTGCATGCACCCAATGAAGCTAAGAGAGCATTAAATTCAATACCCAAGGACAATCCCAGTCAATAAGTAAATTCCTTGCAGATAACAGAACAACGGCTCTCCACATCCAGTAATAGCCCTGGGGTTGGTCACATGCAGATGATTCGTCATAAATCAAACGTAGGAAACGTCGACATCTTCAAATCCAATCACAGCAGTACTGGAAATGATCTCCTGCAGCAGATTAAACGTAATAAATAACATAATAAACATTAAATGTTAAATAAATAACATAATAATAAAATAAATGCTGATGTCATAGTAGCCATGTGTCAAGTGAAAACCAGATACCAAACTCCAAAGCTGACATCATTCCTTATTGGCCAATTAGAAGTTGACAAAATAGCAAAGGAAAATATTTTTATTAAAATTTAAAATATTTTTTGGCAAACTCCAAAGCTAAATTTTACAAAACAGATTTTAAATTTTTGGTCAAAGGGCAACTAATAGAAGGTCAAAGGGCAACCAATTGCTATATACCTGCTGTGGCAGGTATAAAAATATTAAATTATAATTATTCTTATTAATATTTTTATAATTTTAAATTTAATACAAATTACTATATTAAATTATAAAAAAACTAGAAAATGAGATAACTTTTTTTTACACTTTAGAAAAAGCATAGAATATAAAAGTTGTATATTTTGTTTTTGAAAATTAGTTTAAACATTACATAATAAAAAATAAAAAATATTAATGGTATTAGTTAAATATAAACATATGGATTTAAGTTGTATAATTTTTTGTAATATATATTTCTTATTTATAGGCCATATACAAGGTTATACCTTCTTTCTTGGCCATCCTTCCAATAACTAGTAAATCCCCTAACGAAAGTGGGCATCTCTAGATGATAGAGAGTGTGGACCGTCTAATCCAAATGAGAAATTATTAATAAAGGATGGCTTATATATGTGTGTGTGTGAAATGATAATAAGCCTATGGGTTAGCTCAAATGGTAGAGTGTTATAAGTTGAGAACAAAAAGTCTCGGAGTTGGACGTAGCAGCCATGGTGGGGGGTTTGTGGAAAAATATTAGATATATATATATATATATATATATATATGAAATTATTGGGCCAAAATGTTGCTTTGTGGCAGCATAACAGGGTGCGAGGGGTCGAGGCGCAATAAATAGGTGGAGGTCATTTTTTTTCTTCTCTTGATTTGCCAAGTGCGATATGATGACATATAACCAAACTGACAAAGGGTCACGTTGTAGGTGCAGGAATGAGAAACATTTATTAACAGGGATGTTAAAATGTATCTTGACGAGGTGGATTATGAGGACGTTGCTCTAGAAGACTTGATTTTTTGCATGGACTAAGAGGTACACTGCATGCAAGCAGATGTACATGTGTAGAAGGAAATGTGGTCACTCACAACAATGATAACAAAACTCATGCATGAAAATGATGGGAGTGACATCAGCTTGGAAGAACCACAACAGGAAATGCCGGGGAAAATAAAGGGCATTCAATCGAGAACAGGAAATGTAGAACCTAATAGTTGGAAAAGACATCCACATTGAACAAATTATCGAGTACCTGAAATTGGCTCTGGTAGGGAGATTCTGTGGTAAGGTAACATGCATAGAATCTTTGGAGAGGTGGATATAGTCCAATTGGAGAAGTTATCTCGACTACGCACCAAAATTTTACATACTCCCGAGAGGTTGGTTCCTAATTAAAATAAAAAGTAAGGAAGATGGTGAAAAACTCTTGTAGAGAAACTGGTAGTTGGGGGCGTCGGGTCTAATTATGAAGAAGTGGATGGTAGATTTCAATTTAAGAAAGGAACCTCATAATTTAAAACAGGTATAGGTAATACTACCAGGCCTACCTCTGGCATTCTAGTAGAAAAATATTTTGGAAGAAATTGGGAGTAAACTGGGAAGATTTGTTACCTTAGAGGAAAATTGGAAAGCTAAAATCGATCATGGGTGCACTATAATATTAGTTGATATGGACATGAGAGATGGATTGTTTGAATAAATTATAAGGGTAATGCACATGAGCGTCTGGACACAATAGCTAGACTGCTGGAAAATATTGTTTCAGTGTTATAATTGTAGAAAGCTAGGACATATGCAGAAGGAATTCTCAACACAAATTGCAAAGCCTCATTTTAGGAAGATTTGGGTAAAAAAAGAGCGTACCATCTCATACTTAGCAGTAAGCGATGAAAAACGAATTATGGAAGGTGGCGAAGGAGCAAATAAGGAAAAAGACGTAGACGCATTAAGCGCAAAAAAAGGTGAGGATCAACAAATGGACAACCAGACAACCAGAATGAAGGAACACATAGAGAGTCAACCCAACACCAATGCGAAAAGAGGGGTGTCACCTGAGAACCTTTCAACCCAAGAGAAAAACTCCCTTGTTATGTTTAAAGAAAAATATGATTCAATTAAGGAAAAGCCTCTAATAGAAACCAATTTAAATATCAAAGATGCATTAAAAAAATAGTATTAAGGAAGGAATATGATTTAAGATCGAGGAGTGCACAAAAAGAAGAAGAGGATAGAGTCTCTACAGGAGGATTAGCACTCAACCCTGTACAGAAAGAACAGGTTGGTAGGAAGTCTCTACTCTCGAAGGCACAGAAACAAGCGGCAATGGACATCAAAGACAAAAAATAGTCAACAATTAAATGGGCTCTTAGAATGGAAAAATCCCTTGGAAAGGAATCCTAAAGCTAATCCTCTCTTTAAATGCATGAGGGTTAGTGGGGTCCCCAAAACAAACTTCCCTCAAAAGGATGATAAGCAGTTTAAAGCCAACAATATTGTTAATCCAAGAAATAGTGATGGAAGGTAAAGAAGCAGAAGAAGCAGTAAATGAGTGTGTTTGAGATTGGAAAATGGAAAGTTTGGATGTAGGACATTCCATAGCCATTCTCATTGCATGGAGCCCATTGTGTGATCTGATTTTAGTATCGAGGAATGATTCAGTACTAGAGACAAAATTAAAACATGGAGAGAAAGGAATAGAATTCTCAATTTTGAATGTTTATGGTCCCTTCTACAACAAGAAGGTTTTTTGGGAGACCTTTGAGAATTCATGTGCAATGATGAAATCAAATGTGATTTTGTGGGGGATATTTAAAACGAACACTTATGATGAATGAGGTTTGCGGGGGAAATGAAAGACATGATGCTTTGAGCACCTTTTTCAGTGCTTTTTTTAACAAAACAAATTGGTAGATATAGTACCTTTGAAAATAGAAACAATTTGGAGAAATAGAAGGTGAGGAGAACATGCAATATCAAATAGGTTAGACCGTTTTATGGTGGATGAGAACCACATGAGAACTTAGTCAATGGTAATTTGTTTCTACAGTATACAATATAGATCGGGGGAATTTTTGATCAGAAACCAATAACTTTGGCATTTAAATTACTGAAAAAAAAACCCCTCCCCCTTCAAATTCAATCCGATGTGGTTGGAGGAGGATGAATATAGGAAACAAATCCTGAATTCATGGCAACCCCTTAGGGAATGACAGATCCTTTCATGCATGCAACAATTTGCAGACAATTTGTCACGATCGAAGAAAATTTTGAAGATTTGGGATAAGAATCATAAAAACTTCTCATGGGTTGAGATTAAGGGGCTATAAAAAAGGATAGAGGATCTCTACGGTAAGAATGAGAAAGGATTTTTTACCATAGAGGAGGTGAAGACGTTGAGAAAGTTGGAAGGAAAAAATGATTCTTTGTTGACAAGGGAAGAAAAATTGTGGAGATTAAAAAGTAGGGCTCTGTGGCTCGTAGAGGGAGGTAAAAATACAAAATAGTTTCACAGGTATGCATCCCACAGAAAGATCATAAACACTATTTTCAAAATTAAAAATGGTCAAGGAAATATGGTAAGAAATTTCAGGAAAAAGTGGAAGCAGTGGTAGATTTTTTTCGAAATATATTTGCGGAACCACAAGGTTGTCCAATATCAGAGATATTGGAATTTTTGAGACTATTGCTGAGAATTATAATAGAGGAAATGAATGAGGAACTTACGAAGGAAATATCAGAATATGAGGTTAAACACGCCCTACATTTTTTCCAAAAAAGGAAAATTCTAGGATCGTCTAGCTTTACTTTGGAGTTCTATTTGGGATTCTATGATGCAATAAAGGAATATATTTTAAAAGTGGTGAGGGAATCACACAGTTCAAGTAAGTTATTGGGGATAATAAACTCAAAATTCTTGACTCTAATCCCAAAAAAATAGAAGCTGTAGTTCTTTGATGACTTCGGGCCAATCTCCTATTGCAACATGATTTATAAGGTAATAGAAAAGATCATATCCCTAAGGCTTAAACCTATTCTAAGTGAGATTGTATCAAAAGAATAGTTTTTTTTTTTATTCAAAAGGAAAATACATGATGTAGTTTCTTTGGCACAAGAATCTATATATACAATCAAGAAAGAGAAGCAGTGTTCCTTTGTGATTAAATTGGATCTATCCAAATTTTATGACAGAGTAATATGAAAATTTGTAAGGTTGTTACTAATCCAAATTGGAATGTATTTGGAAATGGTGGAATGGATATTGGGATGCATATAATCAACTTCATTTGTAGTGATGTTAAATGAATCCCCTTAAAATAAATTCACCCAAATATAGGATTACGACAAGGATACCCCCTCTCCCCCTTCCTATTTTTATTGGTAGCAGAAGGTTTAAGTCGTCTAATCCACAATGCGAAAGAAACAAGGGAAATTGAGGGAATCAAGGTATCCAATGTAGAATAAATGACACATGCACTCTTTGCGGATGATGTCCTAAATTTTGGGAAAGGAAACACCAGGAATCTTAGGGTATTTTCCTTATTACTGGAAAATTGTAATAGGGCTATGAGCATGGTAATAAATACAAAAAAATAAAATTTGGTATATAATAAATTCTTAGCAGAAATGCCACATAGTTTGAAGGAGATAGTGACTTTTTCAGTTATGCCAACTGAAGATACTTTCAAATACATAGGATAGCGCCTTTAGTATACAATGAATTCTTAGCAGAAATGCCACATAGTTTGAAGGAGATAGTGCCTTTTTCGGTTATGCCAACTGAAGATACTTTCAAATACTTGGGATTTTTCCTAAAACCCAACAGTTATTCCTTCCAAGATTGGGTTTGGTTGTAGAAAAAAATTGAAAATCAAATATCAGCATGGACAAACCGGTTCCTATCTAGAGGAGGTAGATTAGTACTTTTAAAAGTAGTCCTACAAAGTATTCTAGTATATTGGGAATCTATATCTTATATAGTGAAAGGAATACTGACGAAGATAAGAAAGAAATGATTCTCTTTCCCATGGAAAACAAGAAAGCAAGCGGAAGGAATACCTCTGGTCAAATGGTCTTCGCTTTCACTACCAAAAGAGCTCAATGGCTAGGGAGTCAAAAACATCACTATGTTATGTAAATCTCTAGCAGCAAAGACTCTATGGAGACTAGATCAGAACCCAGGCATGCTGTGAGGAACAATTATGACCTCAAAATACTGTTCATACACTTCATTAGTGGAATGGTTCATAAATCCAAATAAAACCCATAAAAATGGATCAATAGGTTGGAAAGAAATGGTCTTGGCATTCCCCTTAGTAGTAAATTGGACAACGTGTAGAATAGGGAACATCACAAAAGTAATAATTGGAGAAGATCCATGGGCAAGTGCTGGATATAAATATATATTATTAGTTCAAGTCATCCAACATCTAAGAAACTATAGAATTATACTATTAGTCGATGCTCAATCCCAACAGCCACAGAACAAAGGGAGGAGGGGATGGAAATATTCTCAGGACCTTGGATTAGAGGGAGAAGAAGAGGAAGAATGGAAAAGGTATTTAAATAAAATTGTTGCAAATTTTTTTCATCTAAATGAAGAAACATAGGACAAGCTAATATGGAAAAAGAATGCATGTTACAAAGAGAAAATTCCTATGGCTTGGGGTAGACCACAATATATTGAATGACACCAGAAATCAATCCACTTCAATATGGAAGAGAAACAAATGCTTCTAACACTAAGGGATATGAAATGTACCTTATTTTGGATGATTGTAGCAGATCCCCATTGAGCTTTTCCAACACGCTTGTACCTACAATTCACTCTCAACAACAAAAAACAAGACAAGCATGATATGTGTAAAATTGTTAGACCTAATCTAACATATATAAATACAACATGTATAAGAAAATATAACTACATCCATAGATAAAATATTCATAGTCCTACACATGTAATGGACAAGAAATGGATATTTCTATTAATAATAAACATAGAGAATAGTGACAAACTTTGTCGAAACCTCGTCGAAATGGAGAAACTGAGTCCTCCATCTCAATGGAAAGCTTGGGAAGAGCAACAATGCGTGGTCAAATGGACAGAGGGATGCAAACTCAAGCATAAGCAAATGAGGAAACAATGAACTATAGTTTCCTTTCTCTCCAATCTTCTCCTCCTTCAATGCATCCATGAGGCTCAATATATAGCCCTCCAATAGACAATGGAGGATCGATTTAGAGCGTTTCCAGGCATATGGAAGGCCAAGAGTCAAGCTATTCGGGGCTCATTGAGGAAAACTACAAAAGTTTTTGTTATTATGCACATTTCCCTATGTACGCGGGCTAAAGTGGAGCAGGCTGCATGTACACATGTATATTATCTTAAAAGTCGTATATATAAATAAACAAGTGTTTTTTAGGGGTTCTATTGTATCATCAAAGTATCATTTTATCAAGGGGAGTCCAAAGAGTCTATAGAGGGACATCGAAGGCCATAAAAGTGTGATCTACCAAGTGTGGTAAAATCAACTATAACAGATGCCCCCTAATGTGTGAGGTCAGAGGAGTAACATGATGGCCGAAATCCATTCTATCCATCTTAGAAGTGGAGTAATGAAGACCTGGGAGGAAGAACCAACCACTCATTAGTACAATACAATGATAAATCTCAACATGTGACTACAAATATACATGTAGCAGGATCAGATACATAAGAGTACAATGGCAATGAATAGGCATCATAGACATATGTCGCATGTGGTCATCGCCACGTACAATATATTGTGAACAAGATCTCCATAATGGATGAAGATATTTGATAATACACTGGAATCTGGTCATGAGAGATGAAATCTCACAAATACTAGCACAATCAAAGAGGTAGCATATGTGGAATGCCACCAAACTTGTAGGTATTCTACACAAACCTGTATGAGTACATGTCCCATCACGTGAATAAAGATGTCGATGTCGAACATGACGGACCATCATCTAATTACAGGTCATTGATGTATACTGTTAATAGACTCGGGATATCCCATCAATAATGATAATGGGAATGAAGGTATAGAGTGCAATCTAAGAAGTGTGAATATATGTGTTGAGGTCGAACACTTGAAAGAATCCATCGATCAAGGGACATTGATCTATTCCCAAAAATGTCGATGGAGAGAGAACCTACCACTGATGAATGCAAGTCTCATGACACTTAATGGACTCTAGACTCCTATTTTAGAATAAATGATCTAAAGTCGATGGAATGGGATTCGCCAAAAGGAGGGCATTAAGGCATCCCCCATCAACCAACACAAGGCACTCATCAACGCTGGATAATTTGGAAGAACTCGGATGAACTTGATGTTCAAGAACCAATAACTATATTGGGAATGACCGTCATGCAAAGACAAGATAATGGAGGAATGGTCGACTCAGGCTAAAAATTCCTTCGAACAAGAGAATAATGCAAATGGTGATTGAATAGGAAACATAGACTCAACATGCAAACTAGGATAACTCTGTAACACAGGAGGCATTGACAGATCCTCCATAGGGAATGGAAGCATAACCAGTCGATGGACAAAACTTAGAATAATGAGTACATCTCCTAAATTCATGCTAATAACCCAACCAATGGATGTGATATACGGTGCTATGTTTGAAGGTGACACGACTCGACAACTGTCAAAAGTAATATCATTTCCCATCTAGGTTTTTATGTTTTTTAGTTTTTTTTGAACTTTTTTCAGATTAGGAAGATTGAAAAAGAATAAAAGTGCTTAAAGTACATATCTAGGAGGAGATGAGTTCCATGGGAAAGAAAACTAGTTCCAAGCAGTGGAACATACCTATGCTCAATGCAAGGAAGCATGTGCAGGATAAGGACACTCAGGGGAAGGTCTCCTCCCAGTAAGGGATGATCAAGATGAAAAAGATATACAAAAATCTCTGCTTGGCTAGGATTGAGATGAGCTCAGCCTATATGGATTATAAATTTGAAGTGGGGAGTCGACATAAATCTCAATAAGGAAAGAAAAATGCATGAAATGCAATTACAACTTGATATAAAAGGGAGTCCATGTGGGAGATGGCCAACATAAAGTTCAAGAGGGATATGAGGCTCTTACTCAAAGACATGACAAGACTATAAGGGACTCCTAGACCTAGTGGAAGAATCTCGACATAGGTCCAAATTGCAAAGCAGAATCTAACTAGGGCACCCATGACTGGGAAGGATATACCGCTTATATAATGCCACTTCTAATAGCAGTGTGAAGGTTCTGTGACATTACAAAATGGGTTCGTACCTATAGCCAAGGAGACATAGTCATAAGGCGATGCATAATGCAAGTGGAAATGTGTTCCTAACCTATATTCCAGTTCAATGGTATACCTGTAATAGATACAAACGGGTCAAGATCTCGATAAAGGTACACTCGAATAAGGTCCCTACATCACAACATTAGGAAAAAACAGTTCAAAAGAGTCAATAAGGGTCAAAACTATAGGGTGGTGGGTAAAAAGTTTTAATGTTTTTTTATGAAATAGTAAAAAATTCATTTTCACCATACCATTTGAAAATTTTACCACACATAGCGCACTGGAGTTAGTTTGAGCAACGAACTTCAAACACTGATTCCGAGAGCTATAGGACACAAAACCAAGAACCATCTGATCCAGGTAAACCTAGATCCCACACTCTATCTTTTCAATTGTTTTATTTTAATTTTCAGTGGTTGATTTTCTATTTTGAAGACCCCTAGTTTGGTATCTCAGCCCACATGACCTATAGTTCATCGAGTTGCGTATAGGGCTGAGTATACGTGGGAAATCCCATAATTTCTGTGTATATGCGTGAATGTTAGGGAAAAATTCACATATGAGGCCACGCATACCTAATTTCAAGGCAAAAACTAATCAAATATTGTGTTTTTATTGCAGGATGGTGTTGGAGTGGTGTGAACGTGAACACGAAGATGTGAATAGGGTAGTACAAGGTAACATGGTTTCCCAACAAGCCTTGAGGTCATGTTGTTTGTATAAGTTTTGGTATCAAGGGAGCTTGATGGATCAGCCAAGACTACTCCATATGCTCATGGATTACTGGGATCCAGATATAGAGACCTTTCAGATCGATGGGATGCCCCTTAGCCTTGAGTTTGAGGACATATATTTTATCACTGGATTATCCTGATGAGGCGAGATAGTCAACTTGAGAGCTCGTGGGGTTGGAAGTGGCCTAACTATTGATGTGTACATTGTTGTATACTGCCTTACAAACACTGAATCAAGGTTGGAATTCAGGTCCAAGTGAACTCTATTCAAAACCTTGACCTTAATGCCATAATACTAGAATTAGCAAGGATTGCGGGGTTAGCATCTCTACATTAGGATTCCAGTCCTCTGATGTTTTATGTAGTCGATTGCATGAGGTCGAATTTCTATGACTGGAGTACCTCTTTTTTGGGTAACATGAAACAATAATTGATGGACTGCAAGCTTGGTAGAACAATAAACTTTTGTTTTGCCAGCATTTTTACTACCTTATTCTTCAAGCGTGTACCAGTCCTTAGCCCAAGAGTCCAGACCACTCCACATTATATATGGGATCCAGATCAGATTTGTTGGGAAGGTGTGATGCAGAGGCTAGGAGGAGGATGTGTAGCTACACCCTACCAACCCAACTTATTCCACTATTGGCATAGAAAGATCGTGGCCATAGATGACTATCCCTATGCAGGGATATACTTCCGCGGTAATCCAGATATTCCTATACCAGAGGGAGTTGCATATGGAGATATAGGTAACAATCCTGAGTTCATTTTATTTTTGAATTATTGGTTTTTTTGTAGTTTTTGATATAATGAAATAAAAAAACATGTGTTTGGGTAGTGATACATACTAATACTGATCATGCACATGCAGATGTGGGTCCTAGACGTCCACATGGCTTCCCTCGACATCGTTGAATGGGGAGGGGTTATGATATATTGGGTACGGATGCAGAGCATACGTTCCAGAGCATCCACATGAACTTCGTCTGTTTGAAGCAAAGGATTCCTATGGTGCAAGACGAGGAACTTCCCGAGGCGATGCAGAGGCAGGTAGTAGGGGTACCCCATGCATGGGTTTGTTTATTTAGACAGTTGTCTAAGGAAATCATTTGTTTTCATGATTAACACCCTTCTCTACATGCTTAGAGGCCTTGATGTACATTTTGTATCTACGGTGTAGTGTATTTTGGTGGCCGAAAGCCCCAATTGTGTACCATGACATTATGTATTATGACACCACTTTTTGGACTATATTTTGAATGAAAAAATATTATAATGATCGATTATTTATTTACATGTGTGAATTCCATGTGAATGCTTCATTGTCTGTGTATCAAATGCCAATTTAGTACGTAATTTGCATAAGAATCATCAACATGATTGTAGATCCTAGGAATGCGAATGTATGTAATATTTTCAAATTGTCATTCCAAAAACTTTACTCGCAATAATATTCATAATAAAGTCGGATCTGTAATATGATACACACCATTTAACTGTAATACCATTAACTGCAAGTCAAGATGTACCTATAGATATTGAATACCATGAGAAATGACATTGCGTAGTAACTCAATCACGACATTATATTCAACAATGTTGTTCGATGATGGTTAGAGACATTCACCTCCTGAAGTCACAACTTGACCTATAGGCATATAGATCACCCAAGCAACTAAAGTTGAGTTCTGGGTGTGGCGACTATCACTGTCAGTGTATCCAACATATATCAAAGACTCTATTGAAATATTCCACAACAAACAGAAGCAAGTCAGAAAACCAGATCACTACAAGAAGATAAAACCTAAACTATGCAGTTGTACAATAGTATACAAAGCATCAACCTCAGCTGAGAATTATGCATAGTACTTTTTAAGATAGAGCCCATTTCTAGGCTCCGCTAAGGCTGTCCCCTCATAATATACTAACTCATAAGAACCTTTCTCTAAAAATTGTTTGAGTACATAAGGCCCATACCACATGGGGTTGAAGTTTCCCGCCCCTAATGATTCACTAGATTGGTCATATAAGAGGACCAAGTCACCTTCACTAAACTTCTGAGGATAGATAGACTTATCATAGTGAGCCTTAAAGCGACGCCTTTTTACTTCAAGAGCCGCTAAGGCATCTCGATGTTGCTCATCAAGTTGCTCTAAGTGGACCAAACATTCCTCTAACTTGGAAGTCTCTGGTAAAATTCCTATGACTAGATTCAAATAAGGGATTTCGCATTCAATTAGTAATATCAACTCCACCCCATGCACTAACTTATATGGAGATAAACCAGTGGAAATATTAAGCATGGTTCGGTAGGCCCACAAAGTAGGGCACAAAATGATGTGCCAATTATTTTTTCTTTGTGTGATGGTTCTTATTAGAATGGACATAAGGTATTTATTCACCGCTTCAACCTGTCAATTCTCTTGAGGATAATAAGAAGAGGAATGCTCTTGCTTATGCCCCAACTTAAAATATAGCTCAACCATCATCTTGTTTTGAATGTGTCTGCCATGGTTAGTGACAAGATCTCTCGGGATACCAAACCGAGTGATAATATGATTGAAAATGAAATGCATGAATCTCTCACCATCAACTTTGATAGTGGGCATATCCTTTTCCCATTTCATGAAGTAATCTACAGCCACTAGAATATGATGATGCCCCCCAACTGAATCTGGGTTGCAATCCATAAATTATACCCCCCACTTGGTGAAGGGACCAACGGTGATAATCGGATGTAATGGGGCAGGATGCGAGCGCATATTCTGTGAAAACACCTAGAAAGGGTGGCACCGCTTGATCGCATTAATACAAACCTTAAAGATCGACGACCAAAATTAACCCGCTTTCAAAACATTTTGGGTTGTAGAAATCCCAGATAAATGACCACCACATGCCCTTCCATGGAAATAATTAAGCACAACCTCAGCACCCTCATGATTAAAATTTCAACACAAAATGGGATCCACCCCACGATGATACAAAGTGTCATTGACAATGAGGTAGTTCTTATCTACATGTCGTAACCGTCGATGCTCATCCCATGAGAGGTGAGGAGGGACCTTCAAAGTTTGTAAATAAATGATAATATCCCCATACCATGGTTCCATAGTTGAAATGACAAAGATATGCTCATCAACAAAATATTCTTCAAGAATCTCAACTTCATCCAAACAATGAAAATCAGATATGAGCTCCGCAAATATCAACAATTTCTTCGATTTTGCAGAAACAAATTCGAGATCAAAATATCACAATCCATTTAATATATATATCATCCATATGGTTAGGATGAACTGAAATGGATTGATGTGAGCCACAACCAAAGTCTAGCGAAGGAGTATGTAATGTCTCAACTGTTGAACCGCATGGACGGTAGCTAAGGCTAGCTTCTTGACATGAGTGTAACGAAGTTCAACATCAATGAGGTTTACAATAAGATAATATATGACATGCTCTTAGAGCACCTCATCATCTTGAACCAAAACCATTACAATCATCTTTTGATATGTGACCACATATAACAAGAAATCATGGCTATAGTCAGGTGGACTAAGAACGGGGCCCGATGCCAATGATTTCTTCAATGCATCAAAATACTCTTGGGCCCACTCATCCCAGATAAAAGGAGTGTTTTTATTCAAAAGGAACATGAAACCCTTGGTTAAATTGGAAAAATTGACAACAAAACTCTGTAAGAAGTTAGCCATCCCTTGCAAACTCTGAAGGTGTCTAATAGTGCACGTGGGAGACAATCAAAGTATTTCCTCAACCTTAAGGGGGTCGACCCTAATTCCCTCCTTAGAAATGATAAACCATATTAAGCGACCTAATTTCACACAAGATATGCACTTTTGTGGATTTAAATAGATTTTATATTGGCGACATCTTTCGAAAAACAAGCGTAGATGGCCAAGATGATCCACTCTCAAACAAGAGTGAGTAGCTAAAACATCAAGATACACTTCAATAATTTGCTTAAGGTCGTGAAAAGCGAAGGTCATTTCCCATTGAAAAGTAGCTTTATCATTTTTAAGGCTGGAAGGAATTTTCCGGTATGCAAACATACTCCAAGGACAAATGAAATTTGTTTTATGTTGGTCATTAGGTGTAATCCGAATTTGATGATACCCTGAAAAGTTGTCCATGAATGAAAACACCTCACTTATCGTACACTCATACAAAATATGATCTATGAATGGCATGGAAAAGTTATATTTATGAGAAGATTTGTTTAGGTCTCTAAAATTAGAGAACACACCGATAGTTCCCTGTTTCTTATCAACCTGAATGGGATTGGATACCCATTTAGTCAAGGGAACCAGATAGATAAATATAACCTTAAGCAACTTCTCTATCTCTACCTTAATAGTGTGTGCCTTATGGGGATTCATCGCATGTAAGCATTGTCAAACATGTCTAGCATCAGGATAAGTCTTGATCTCATGTTCAACAATATGAGGGTCTATTCTTGAAATTTCATCATACGACCAACAAAAACATCTTGAAATTCTTTGAAGAGATTAATGTATACTTAAATATCATTGGGGGAACAATCCGCCCCAATGTAAACATTTTCTACCTTTCCAGGAGTTCGAGAATTTTTTATAGGGATATTCAGTGACAAACTAGCCATGTTTCCTTCGACAAATTTACCTACAGCTCCTAGTGGGATCACGGGACTACCAACCTTCTCACTAAGGATTGCCCTATAGTCATCATACTCAATTCGTTCAAGCTCAGTGAGAAAGTAAGATTGGTTGTGTAACTCTTCCCAAGGCCTCTTTAAAACATTCATGGCTTCGAGAATAGCTTGATCGGAAGGAAAAATGTCATTGAAGCAATCATGAGAGTGTGACAACACAACCACCCAAGCAGGTAGTGCAAAGGGGTCCTCCTCTTCCGTCTGCGAAGAGGAAACACTAGGATCTAAAATGGTACCAAGGATAGCTTGAAAATAAATCATCGTTGGATATAACGACATGTCCATCTTGGTAGGTCTAAGATATTCATCTGAAGTACTCAGAGAAGGAAGAATCCAAGGATCTTCCAAATCCGAAATGCGAAATGGAATTGAACTCAAAGATGATGATTCACTACAATGACTGAAACCTATGGTAAGAATTGGTGTGAAAAATATTTAAAGTTCCCATCAAAGATGGATACATTCCCACACCAATATTTTCAGTTGCCAATTGAGAATTGTCAATAACCAGGATAGTAGTTCTCGATGATGCTTTCGTACTGGAATTATCGAATGATTTTTTCTTAACCATGACAATCCTATCTTCGAAAGGGAAGAAAATAACTTGGAAGAAGGATGAAATGACCACTCTCATGTTGTAAATCCAGTTATGGCCCAGTAGAAGGTTATAATCAAGGGGTGCATCAACCACCTTGACCTCGATCGACACAGTCTTCCATTCCAATTGGACTTCAAGGGAAGGAAGTATATCATGCAACCAAAAAGATCTCCCATCAAAATCAGTCAACATGGTACCAAATTTTGACAAAGTGGCTGAACCTACACCTTTCCAATAGGTTAAGGACATCATAGAAGATGAAGTTCCTTCATCAATTACTTTTCATTTAATGGTGTTGTTCATACATGCCATGTGGACTAATAAAGCCACATGGTAAGGAAAGCAAGAATAGACTTCATGGGTTTCAAATTTAATCACTGTGGAAGGATGTGAATCAACCATCCCAAGGGTGGTTAACGAATATTTAATCTACAAAGGGAAAGTCTGAAGGAATTCTAAGGTAGACATCACACAAAAAGTCTAGCCCAAATCCTCAACAATGGAATAGTGTTTCGCGGCTTGGGCATTAGGATTGTGCCCATATCACTTTAAGACTCCCTTAGGAATCTGAGGTGAAAATTCAGGATTGTTGATATGCAAAGGGACCTCAAGTGGAGTAGGTTCCTTTCCCAAGTCAGGTTATGACGAACAATAAACTTTCGCTTGCATCACAACATTCTCAGTGGACATCATGTTGATGCACACGTGGCCAACTAAGGACTTGTGTGTTTGGAGGGTTTTGATGCCCACCAGAAGCACTTTCGGAGTCAATGGTCCTCAAATTCATATTTTAATTACGAGGTAAAGGATCCATTAACATAGTTGGGATTTTTGCAATGAATTTTGAGGCTTCATCGATACGAGGGAACAAGTAAGTGAGGTGATCTACCCCACAAATCTTGCAAGGGAACTTAACCTTACGTTTAGACTTCCTGTCCCCCCCAACATCACTACTGTTCTTTTCATCGTTAGAATTTCCATTCATATTCCCACCTATTCTATTATTTCTTCCCTTTTTCTTGTTCCATCTAGGCTACTAGTTACCCTTATGGTTTGACAATTGCACAGAGTGTACATCCACCAGCTAGGTGGGATGATACGAATCCATAGGTTGTCTTGATGCAGGATGGTTAATAGAAAAATTATTCATTTGATTCGTAAACAAGTCTATGGGTTTAGTACTCATAGAGCCAACAATTCCATCAACATTTGGCCTAGGTTTGACCTTAGGCTCAAAATTTGACCGCGGTGCATTCAGAATAATCTCATATAAGATCCCAGAATGAGCGTAAATCAAGTCTAGCTTCTGAGCTCGAAAAACATCTTGTTCCTCATTCATAAATCCAAATGTGGAAACATCCTTTGCTATATATGGCAATAAATACTCGAGGAACCATTGCAAAAGGAACTCTGATGGAATGTTGGCCTTAATCAACTGCTTTCGTCCACGCCACTCTTGAATATGATCTGATATATGAATGGATTTTTCTTTTCGGAATGTCAAAAAGAGCTCAGTATCGACATTGTAACACATGGGAATATGAAATTGGTCAAAAAGGTCATATCTAGGTTAGTGAATGTTCCATATGTTCCCCCAGGAAGCTCTATATACCATTTCATCGCAGGATCCATGAGGGTCCATTGAACCAGTCATAATTGAACAGAATCTTGGTTCAATGAATTCGAAGAGAACCATAGGTGGAAAGTGGTAATGTGCTCTCCAGGGTCCTCACCATCTTACCTTCGAATTTTGGAATGTCTAAAGGAATCTTGGCAGGGACGACTGGCCATGTCGGATCATGAGAAACCAGATCGTTGGTCAACTTCGATAATTTAGGCAGTTGAACATAGCTTAGAAAGGGAGCTTAGGTTGTTCCATCTAGTTCCATGACGCCTGAATATATTGGTTCATGTAAGTCTAGTTGTTGTAAAGAACATGGACTTGGCTAGTGGAATAATAACCTCCTCCTACTTGACCCATAAAAGGATACATGGGAATGTTATAATTTGGTATACCTTGAGACTGGGGTGTTACATATGCATAATTAGAATACTGATAGAAAGGTTGAACCCGATACACATAAGGAGGCACATAACCTCTCGACGCAAAGGTACTGGTAAAAGAGGGAACACCATGGCTAGAGGTATCACTCCATCCCAAAGAACCATGTGAGCTATGGGGAGGATGCGTCACGAGAAATGCATTCAAAGGAATAGGTGCAGTGGACGATGGAGAATAAGATGGAATGTAAGTTGTTATTTCAATGTTCACATGTCTAGGTCCTATTCCGTGAAAACTAAAACTAGCATTAGGCTTGGGTAATGGGTATGAAGATCCTCCCACAAAGGGAGTGGAAGGTGCAATATGACCACTACAAAGCCTATCTGCATGGTAAGGAATGGCAGTGCTTCCAAGTGGAGTACTAGGATCTATACCATGATGTATGGAAGATGATGGAAAAGGTTTTGAAGGGTCAGGCATGCCAAATATGAAAGTGCTAGTGCTAGAAGGATTAAGATGAGTCTCACCGCTCAAACTTTGAGGAGAAGATAGTTGGTTAGTATTTACATAATCTGGAAAGTGGGATTGTAAATTATATGATCTACCAAACTCAAAAGGACCGGTTTCTTTTAGATTCCCACATACACTCAAAGGAACATTCCCCATCCTAGAGGATGGAGAAGGAGGAGCTTCCTCGATCTCGGATGCATGACTCATGCTGAGACCGGTGTGTGAATCACAGTGAGTATGAGTCCACCTAGATTGTCTAACTCTCTTCCACGAAGGGGGATGAGATGTAGAAGGAGGAAGGCCTGCTAACCATTGAGAACGAAAAAATGTCTATCCTTGATCCATGATGACTCCACAAAAATAAAGAGACTCAACTAATTACGAAACCTAGAGCAATCTACTGCACACAGAGCACACTTCTAAGAGAATCTAAGACAAAATGAAAGTAAGCCAAGGGGAGGATAAATGAGCTCCCAAATGTAGTAGACATGTCTCTCATAGGAGAGGCTTGAGAATCCCATACAATACAAGCGGAGGTGTGTAACCAATTATAGTGGCCCCCAACTTCAACGCATAAAGAGACTATGTTGTCTGACCCCTACCTAGTTGGGACACTCATAGAATAACCTCTGCAAGTACCCCCTATGATACCAAGGTAAGGAAACTAAGGTCACTAAAATATAACCAATGCTCAAGTGGACATTTGCAGGAAGGATCTATCGTATGGGAAGGGTAGCAAAGCCCGAAGCTTGAAAGCACCAAAGTTTAGTACCTCAAAAGTCCCCAGGTACAAATAACATCCTGGAAATATCTATGGTATTGCACAAAGAGTGGAAAGGGGCTATCCCCACCACAAACATGTATGTTGCCTCATGCTTAACTCCTTTGTAAGAGGAGCCTTCTGAGAACACTAATTATACCAACCATTTCACTCTCTCAACTTAACTGATAGCTAGTTTTTTTAGTAGTCTTGGAGAAATTTACTCATAAAAACCTATTCCAAGACTCTAAAACATAAGCTTGTTGATGTACCCTATAAAATAGAAATCTGTACTTCATTTTAAATTAAGAGTTCATTTTAGAGGCTGTGATTACTCAAAGGAAATGACCATGCAACAAATGATGTTATGACTCAGCAGTGAAAGTAAATATGCACACCTAAGAAATAATTCCAAGTGCAATTTTGTATTTAAATGTGAAAAAGGGGTATGCCACTACATGAGATGCATATTTTTTTCCTTTCAAATGATAACACAACCATTCCTATATGAAAACCTGGCTATTAATCGACTAAGCAACCCTAATGCAAGTACTATGCAAATGAAAAAATGCATGAACCCAAAAATAAAATATTTTTGTATTTTTGAAATAAATGATATGTAAATGCAATAAAAGACTCTACAAATCCCAAACCTTGTAGCAACTATCAGACAACAACCAAGAAATACACTGAGATAAAGAAATCTAATGCACTAATACCAAAACAAAAAAGGAAACAAGATGACAAGAACAACTTCTAACTAAGAAGCAAATAAAAGAGGTCTCTGGTCAGAAACAGAGGCAGTAGACAGACGACAAAAGCATCAAAGAAGAATCGACAACATTCAAACTCCACCCAACATCTCTCAAACATCCAATTCACACTCAAAAGAGGGGCATAAAGGATTGTTTTCAGGAAACCTGCGTGTATACGCGGTTGTTCAGACAAAAGTCACGTGTATACGTAGCTGTAAAGAAAAAACCCATGTACAACAAGAGAAGGGGGGTAAAATTATAAGCTAAGACCTAAATTACTTCAACAGGACACTATTGTGAAAACATAGTTCTGGACACAACACAGAAACACAGAGAAAAAGAGAGCAATTCAAACACATTGTGCACCCAATCCCCAAATAAAAACAAGGAACCTCCCCAATGGAGTTGTCGATTCTGTTACGGAGAGAAACTTCCTATCGCTTGGGGTAGACCACAACAGACTAAATGACACCAGAAATCAACCCACTTCAATATGCAAGAGAAACAAATGATGCTAACACTAAGCGATATGAAACATACCTTTTTTCAGACGATTGTAGTAGATCCCTGTTGAGCTTTTCCAACACGCTTGTACCTACAATTCACTCTCAACAACAATGAACAAGACAAGGACGATATGTGTAAAAGTGTTAGAAGTACTCTAGGGTACATCCATGGAGGTGGGTAATAATTTTTGCAACAGATTTTCATGAAATGCAAAAAGCGCACCCTCGATCGAGGTTTACCTCGATCAAGGTTTTAACAAGCGCTCGATCGAGGTTCTTTTAAACCCTTGATCGACCTCTCGTTAAACCCTCGATCGAGGTTGTGATACCTTGATCGAAGGTTTACCAAGAGCTCGATCGAGGGTTTAGCTAACCCTCGATCGAGGTAGTGACCTCGATCAAGCTATGGATATTGGTCGAGCTACGGATCTCGTTCAAGTTGCATACCTCAATCGAGCTTCCTGTTTTTAAAAATTTATAAAAAGGGTCACGCGCACCCGTGACCATAACCCATTTTTCCACAAAAATCCCTCGATAGAGCACATACCTCTACCAAGCGTTCGCATCCCCGAACACGTCACCCGTGTAGCCGCATCCCCAGAGACCTCGACCGACCGATCATGCAAGCCATGCCCCCTATCACCTGAATGTCAAAGGAGAGAGGTAACCCTCAATGCTTGTTTTTTGAAATAGAAATGGAATTTTAATTTTTTAATTAAGTTTTAAAATGTTAGGTTAAAAGTGAAAAAAATCATTATTATAGATTTTTTAGTTTTTTATTGTATTCCTAGTATGTTTGAAACGTATGCCGACAAGCAAAAATGCTACCGGTAGCGTTTAAAACATGTATACAATTGAAATTTGTTTTTTATTTAATATTTAATTTTTTGTTTTATATATATTTTGTAAATCGGCAGCGTTTATGCTGCCGGTTTAATTTTTAAATGAGAGCCCGACAAGCAAAAATGCTGCCCAAATTTTTTCAATCCTCCGAGAATACACGGAGGATTGAAAAA
>LPNX010640438.1:85708-173646 GCA_001517045.1 Pseudotsuga menziesii | reverse complement strand
ATTACCCCATTGTGAGTTGTTAAAGGCTCTGGTTTTGGGAAGGGGAGGTGCAAAGTTCAAATCTGTTTCTTTCCCCATTGCTAAAGTGGGTATGTACGACATTGATACAGAGTTTTGGGTTTGTAGCTTTCCACCAATGATCGATCAAAAGCGTACAGATCAAAAAAAATATTACAGTCCCCACAAACAGGTATGGAGATAAAAGAAGAAAAACATACCTTCCGCTTGACCTCATGCATTGAAGCGTCCGACTCTTCAAGATCCGCCACATAGGAGGATGGAACCTGACCAGGATCCTTGATAATTGCAAGGGTATTGCATAAAACTGACATGGCTGTTAATCCTGCAAATATAATTGCGTTCAGCAGACCAGGCGCTGTCCCTAAACTCAGCCATTGGTGGGCGACAATGAATACAGTCGTGCAGTAAACGAACGCTGTCGCTGACAAGACAACAAAAACTGGAAGTGATACACACCTGGTCTTCATTTCCCAAGATCAGATTACTATTTATATATGACGTGGATCATAGTAAGGCTACAATCCTCCTCTCAATCTCATTCTCCAGCCCAGTCCTGGCATTTAATACGCTTGATATAGAACCTCTCAGGCCTCAATACGGCTCGACATCGAAAACCCAATTGGTAAATGCAATTACATGTATAACCCAGATCGTGTAGACAGGCACCTCCAAGAATTCTGGCGATAATCTCAGGTCCAGGCTCGAATCCGGACAAGTAATATGATCCAGCGGTTTACGTGGATTGTGAGTTCTGTTTATCTGCGAATCTACTTTCCCCTGTTTTTCATAAGCCCGTAAGCTCAATACAACGTTTGTACGTGTGGCCAATTAAATGTCACTTTCCTATTTTTCTGTTTTTCTTTTCCACGTCACAATTAGCAATTTTGAAAAGTGAATCCATGTAACGTGTAATATAATATACACGTCGTACTTTATCTTCGAAGGCAAGTAATATAAATTTACTTATTTGGGTTGTGAGTTAATATGGTTTCCTATTTGGAGAAAAAACGAATTCTTAACTCATCAAAATTAGTTTAAGGAGCAAGGGTACAAAAGACAAATGCAGCTGCCCTTTGAATGTGAATGAAACCCTTGATTTTCTTACGATAGACTATCGTAAGAAACTACAAATTGTTTATTTAAAGTGCAAACAATTTCTGTATCAAAGCATTGCGTACATGAAAAACTGCAAACTGTTTATTTAAAGAGGAAATTTTGATGAAATGTGAATAGAATGTTTTATGGTTCTAATTTGTAGTAGTTCTAAAAAAATATTTTAAATGCACAAAGATTTACGTTGTCCAGTAGGTCTTTGTGTATTACTATATCCAATGGAATATTGATTAGTTGCCAACTCACTATCATCAAGCACCAAGAGGGATCAAATCTCTCGAGGTGCAAACCTCTTCTTGGGTGTTGCACTAAAGGAAGTTTGCACCTCGGAAGATTTGATCCCTCTCGGCGCTTGATAAAGCCTAGGATTTGGATTTACGCTGGTTCTTAACACAAAAATCTAAGAGCTCCAAATAATTATTATTAAAAATAAAATAGATATAGAACTAAAATGATTTCTGTAAAATCTGTCTCATCACACAACTAAAGATTATCCATTAATAATAACCCTTTTAGAGAAACAGAACTTTTTATTCACACAATAACACTGCAAGTTAAATAATAAAAATCTACTATCAACCTTTGATATTAAATGTATTTTTAATTTAAATAACATTGTAAACAATTAAACATAGACAAAATAAAATATGTATAATGGCCTATGGCCTTTTATAACATCTTTTGAGGCTTAAGCTTGCTAAAAAACAATTTATACAAATTTAAACAGAAACAGTAAACCAAAATTTCAGCTATTACTTTTCATAATAAGTAAAAACCCTTCATCTATTTAAAAGCTTTGTTGAATGAACAATCTTTTCAATTCCTATAAAAACCACTTAAAAGTTTTCAAGAGACCACTCAGTGGTCAAAACACTAGCATCACAGCTTAAGCCAAGTATGTAAAACAAAAATCTTTTTACATCTTCCACGCCATAAAGGCTCTTTCGCGAAAACCCTAAGTCATGGCTACAAAAACCTTTAAGCTTCTTACACATAATAACCTCTGGGGTTTTAAAATAGTATAAAAACAAAACAACAAGAAGTAATAACCTAACAAGTAAACCAAGGCCGATCCATAACCAACACAACGAAGTTTCTTATCTTTTTTACTACCACAACACTAATGGAGGAGAAACCCTTAGTACAACCGAGGCTTACCAGGGTTTGCAAGGCCGAAGGTTGGAGAGCTGAGCTAGCAAATAAAATCAAATGCTGGGAGAGAAACCTACATAGAAAATCATGATAATTATAATCCTTTAAAATGTATTTATAATTTATAAAGCTTTTGTGAAGTGTAAATCTTGACACGCCGTTACCTAATAAGGTTATCGTTTTGGAGAAGTTGTGGACGTAAGCTGCTAGGGAAAATTCGATGCCACATTGGAGAGTGATGCCCCAGACAAGTTTATTATGGTAAATGCAACTAGAAGCCCTGAGTCATGAATTGAAGGAAATGAGCACCACTTTTAGGAATTACTCAAACCAAAACGAAGAACATTTCCTTAAAGGCTCTCTCCATTGTATTTGTTTTCTTAAACCAACTAACAATCCTCGAATCAATGGAGAAAAACAATTTCTACACAAAAAATACTCCACAGGAGTCTTTAAGCATCGAAAAGCAGCTTATGTCCTCACGGAAACAAGCTCACAATATTTTGTCTGAAGGCGGTTTACAAATCAAAGGCTATTGTAGAGTCATGGCGGCCATAAGCTCCTAGTTCGTCCACACACAGTTGAAGGAACCCTCTCACTTGCATAATGAAGGGTTAGGGGAAAGCGTAAGTTAACTTAACCAAGAGATTACACGCGTGCATGTGTCCACCAAATTATTTCCTCTTTGTGGGTGGAATTTCAACAGTCAATAATGCAGCTTTGAATCTGCATTAAAATCATTGCAAATCAAAATAATAATCATTAAAACAATGTAATTCTTTCTGATTTCCCATAGTATATTATAAACTTTGGTCGTATCGGTACTTAGTTTATAAACCATAGTATAAAGAAATGTAATGCTTTTATGGTTATTGTTTATAGAATAAGATAGGATAGAATTGGTTAGCTATGTTTATAAAACATAAGTAAATGATATTTCCTTTAACCAAAAACTACATCAAGAAGGGTAATTTAATAACTTCTTGAAGTTGTCATTTAAACTTTTGTAGTTGGAGAGTAATTGTTTAAGTAGGACCCAAGTAAATAGAAAATCTTTTATATTACATAAACCAAGAATCATATGTCAAGAGATTTACAAACAACCTTTTGATAGAAAGTGGTTTATAGCTAAAAGGTGCACCAGTAAATGTGGTGTATGATACAAATAAAAGGAATTCAAGGGCAAAACTGTAACAATTTGAAGAAGAATTCGTTCAACTAGGAAAAGAACCTTGGACCAAGTCTTTTAATACATTGTGTAGTTGGGGTTACAAGTGAGTGCACTCCATAGGCATATATAAGAGTCTCAATTGTAATTCTACTTCAAAACAATGAGTAAACAATTAAGAGTAAAAGTAGTTTTGTTTATGTATTGAAAAAAAAACATTTATTTATAAAACCCTAGGATAAGGGTAAATTTGATAATACATCTAATGAGTATGATGACTGAAAAACCGTTCGAAAACAGAACTCTTGAATAAGATAGACTAGATTTATAGTTCAACAGCATAGAGTATTTCCTTCATGTTACAGAAGGATTCAATTACGTATTCTCAAAACCAAACTGCAAATGTTGTTGAGTGATCTAAGCATAAATCTACGAACCTTGTTTCTTCCTATTTAAACTTTAGATGACAATTACTATAAGCAAATGTATGAGTATTCTTCAGAATTAATCTTAATCATCCAGTTGATTTGATTTCACTTTGATAGTAATTCGTCATGCATTTTAAGCCATGCATATGCAGTTATGTTTTAACATANTATATATATATATATATATATATATATATATATATATATATCTCGAACAAATGCTTACCTGTTAAAACCTATAAAGAATCATGAGTTCCATTATGTTATCTTTAAGCTAAGTAAGCCTTGATCACACTTAAGAAACTTTCCCTACTTAACAAAAGGAAAACAATAGCTTACTTAGCATTAGTAAAAGATAGTTTTCTCTTCTCCTTTCTGAAAAATGCAACTGCTAGGTTGAAATAGTACTAACATAGTATTTAAAGATAAGCCTTTAAGTCATACAGAACCTTATAAAGAAGTAATCTTTGTTTCTTTTTGTGAATTGTTTATTTATCCTCTAACTATTAGTGGTTCATTAGCATCAACAATTGGCATTTTATGTCACATGAAAATTTTTAAATTTTTACGAATTTTTGAGTTATTACATAGAAAATAAACAAAATATGGAAGAAAATATCATACAAATAGATATAAACTTTGGGAATGTGTCATCTTTGCAAATTAAATCATTTATTACAAGTAACTACCTACTTGTGTGGAGGGTTTAGGGGATAAAATTTTACATCATTTTTACACATGCCAATTTAGTGCAATAGAATTATCCATAAATCATGATGCCAATAAAAAATTAAATTTGATTTACATACCTATCCATAAGGTTACTTGTAAATCATATACATCATTTATTATTTATCTCTCAATGAATTATATTCCATGACGACACTTCAATAACCCACTATTATTTTTTTAAATCATACACATCATTTATTTTTTATATCTCTCATTATCGTATATTCCATGAGTACATTTGAACCACCCACAATTATTTTTGATAACTATGTCTCATAGTTGGAGTGTAGACAGTGAAAAAACCATATTGTGACTTGTATAAAAATAGCTAAAAAACGAGCATAGTCTTTAAGAAGGAAAACCAATCCCAATACCTTATACTTTTTTGCTTACAAAGTCTACATCTATTTTGAAAACCAATTAATGTAGCCTTTTAATAATACAATTTAGATCAGATACAAGTCTATGTTGACAAACTTTCATGTTTAATCAAATTTAAAATGCAAACTATTAAAGTAGTAAATGTCACTACAATTGGATTTAGGTGAATTAAAAACATTTTATACCCATTGCATGGTAAACAATTCAACTAAATTTTCTAGGAAATGATAGACTTGTTGACCAAATTTATCAACTTGATCTTTTCTATCATATAATTAAACCACTTATAAATTTTCAAGTGATTCATCCAAGATAATTGCATTTGCTGCCCCATAATAAATATATTTTTACACACTTATTGTAATGATTGTCCTCAAATCTTATTTTTCCACACTTTTTGCAATGATTTTGTACTCAAATCTTTCTTTGGATTGTACTTTATGCAATAAAGTGCACATCCAGATAAGACATATCTATAAGTTAATGTGCTATAAGTGAGAATATGGGTACCTAAATAAGTATGGACTTACATTTGATCCTTGAACCTTGATAACCAAGAATAATTATTTTGAAAAAGAACCTAATAACTTTGAAGCACATTAGTACGAGAAACCTCCCATCAAGAATAATTAATAGGAGAAAAAGCAAGTAGGATACAAAATCAATCAAGATACAATGTCACGACTTGTAATTTTGTACTATCACCTCATGTGGATCATTTAAAAAAATTCCCTTAAGCTTTATAGTGCTCAGCTAAGCATATTCTTAGAGGAATGCATGCATTGTTAGAAAGAGAATAATATAAATTTGTGATACATAGCCATTACAATAGTCATAAAAATCACTAACAGGTTTGAAGTAAATCAGGCCCATAGCTAACTGAATTTTTGATTCACATAATCGATTTTCACATTTAGCATGGTGCACTGCCAATGCATCAGCAAGTGGTGACAACAAAAAGAAAATGTGTTCCAGTTAGCATAAGAAAAAATGGACTTATGACTTACATACAAAATTCATTGAATTCTTTAATTCAATTGTAAGAGTCTCAGCATGAGGTCTCCATCCATTTCAAGTGTTCAAATTTAAGATCCTATTATTCATATAACAACCAATTGTAGAGGTATCGAAAATCAACATCAAATTGGTTGCTATTGTTTTGTTGGTGACTCAATTGTTGCAATGGAGCAAATCATTTTAAGTGTCATATATGATCATGAAGTTGCCTTTTTTTTCCTACACAAGCTGAGTGATTTTACCATTTCAAATATGTTATTGAATACTGAAACTCGTAAGTAACATTCAAATTTAAGAACTAGCACATTTATTCAAATAAAATATAATATAAAGCTAAACAAAATTTGGTTAATCCAAATATTTAATGGAAATATGACAACATGATTGTAAGCTTGAAACTTTGCACTTTAAAAATTATAGGCATGTCATGTTATTGGGACCTAGATCAGTTGTGATTTCAAAATAGGTAGCTTTCAATGTATAATGCTAGGCAATTACAAAATTTTATTATAATGGATGATTTTATTTGGAGAATGAATGAAAAATTGGGGGACATGATGAATATCATAGAAAATAAATAGAAAACCAAAACCAAAATGCAGATGGACGATGAAGTCTACAGTGATTTTCCAAACTTACATGCAACTACAAATTCTTCAAGTGTTTTAACTATAATAATAATATTTATATAAACCACTCGAGATATTGTTCTCATATTAATGACCACTTAAAACACGTGTTTACACAACAAAATTCAATTTACCTATGATTCAAGTTGCCAAAATTTTCTAATGTGTTGTCGTACACTTGAAGAACCCTTAAATTCTTCATTTGAATCCAAGAAGGAATGGAAGAGTTTGGACAATCTTTCGAGTAGAGCCATAGGATATTTGGGGACTTTAGTATGCATTCCAAGAGAAAAAATTCAGTAACAACAAGTTGCAACCTATTCATTTGAATACTATCAAATTCATCATCTTCATGACATTCACTAGGATCCATTCTAATCCCCTGCATAGTTATTACCTGTCCATTATGAAAAATGTTAATGTTCACATGTTGATCCTTGCAAATTAATGAACATTTAAAAATTTTAAACATTGATTCTAATTGAATATTATATACAGGATGGAATGATTGACTACTTACAAATGACTGCAAATCATCAATGATATTCTCTAAGGGGTGTCAACGATGACACAATGACCAAGACCAATACCAAGACCAAGTAAGATTTCTTTCAAGATCTCTTAAGTAGTCATGCATATGTATTGCATCCCCTTCCACCAATTCCCAACCAAACTTCCCAATCTAGGACATTCCATATTATAATGGCCTTATCCCTATGGGTAGAGGTATAGATGGCCGAAGAGGATGTAGCCATAGCCAATTTGAGAATAAACACAAAAATAAGGGAAAAATGAAGAGTGGACGATGAATTAAACCTAGAGGAAGACTACAACGGAGAAGATGAGTTAAGAGTTTCTTAATCCATGGATAAATTGCAAAGGAAAACTAAACCCGTCAATGCCTTGTTGTGGAGGGATATATTGATACAACAATACATACTGAAACCTTTATTCATTTTTACTAATGTATAAATGTGTGATTCTGATTTCTAAAGTGGTAGATCATTGACTACACCAAGCCTACTCCTGAGTCCTACTAAATTCCGGTGCACAATCATACAATGCAAGGTATCACTAAGCACGTGGATGGTTTTCCAACCAAAGAAAAATTGAAGGGACTAGTCAAAAAGAGACAAATTGACTCTCGATGCTTGATTTTCTAGAAACGAGCAAGAATATTTAATTCTCACAGTGAGTTGATTTTCTAGAACCGTTAATTCAATAATGTTGAGAGAGGTTTATGGAAAGGAGTAAGAAGACTTATTTTGTTGTTTGAGCAAGCATGATAGATTTTATTTTCTTTATCAATGAAATTGATTCTTTGGCCATGTGAGTTTGAGTTTGGCCACCACTATCCAAGAACTGGTAAGTCCTCCCATGTTTTTCATTGTTGTCACAATAAAAAAACATAATGGTAATTAATTGGGTGATTATGATGACTCTCGAAAGAGACATGAATTATAGGGCTTCAAATTTGTTTTGAGAGACGTATACATCACAATTGAAAAGAATATAAGATGATCAACTATGAATGTGTCATTTCTGGAAATTGTAGAGGATTGGTTTTGATAGAAACTTGATTTTGATGCTACTTCAAAGGATTGTTATTTAAATACAACCATGAAATAATCAACTTGTGAGTAATTTCACCAACTCCACACTTATATTTCATCTGCATTTATGGAATGATGTTCTATGCAGTACAAACATAGAAATAACTACTAAGATTTTTTATATTTTTCATTTTTTAATTAGCTTTACAATTTTGTATGCATCATAGTGTAATCACAATTTTAAACCCTAAATAGCGACAGAGTCTCCTTCAGGTTCTGATATTGTAATAAATTTTGGAGGCATCATACCCAAGAGGGTAGACCCTACTATTTTCTTTTGTTATTGCATTTAATCATAAACAAAGAGAATAATGAAATTCTGTAATTGAAATATGGAAACATCAAAATCCCATTAACTATAAATAAAATAACTATTGGTCCTTAACCAAAGAATAAACTTTTGGAATCAATCTCTATTTATTTAGCATTATATACATTACTTTCAAAGCCATATTAGTTTAAAAATATTTCATTCCAATTAGTGCGAGTCTATTACTTTGGAATGAGTAATCGCCAATATATTAACTATTACACTTACCATATATGATCTTGAACTTACATGTATTATATTTTTCTAGAGTTGGCTTGAAAACACACATAATTTCTTACATTGACTAGACTATATTTCCAAATGTAGATTGTGAGTGCATCTGAAGTAGATTTGACAAGCATGCCACCCTTGTTAGATTCCTTACCAAAGAGATCATTATACTATGTTCATAGAAAATTCTTCTTTGAATGTACATGACTTTTGTTGTTCTGCATCTTGTGTATCCATATCTTCAATTTCATTCAAGTTGGATTGAACAACATTACTAGAAATATTTTATATTCCTAAATTCATGTCTACCTTTTATAGGTAGCTATCATCACCTATTGAATTTAGAGAAATTTAATCTTCCTATGCTTAGAAATCGGTTGTATGATGCACCAGATAAAGGAATTTGCAATGCAAGTCTAGGTGTAAACAACAATGATGGTTTCTTACAAGGTGTAATCCTCTAAGACAAATCAAAAGATGAAATTTAAAGAAAATCATGTGTGGATTACATTATGTGAATGGTCATAGAATATCGTGTGAATATCTCTCTAAAGGATAACATGTCATGTGTTGTCTACTTTTGTAACCTATACAGTTCTCTGCCATGTGATTGTTATGGATATTGGGAAAAAGAGTGTACTAAGAATAATAATTGCAGAAAAATACTTATGAAAGATTCCTATATGCATATTCTCCAAAACTAGTGATTGTAGATGTTACCAAACCACATGTGCTCTGCTAGCAACCCATCAATTTCATGCAAATGTATATTTATGTAATCAACTCTAGAATATGCATAAATCTAAAATATTGGCCCTCCTCTTCCCTCGAAGAAAAACATGATTTTTAGGATCTTAATGAACCTATAATTGATTAAGATACATTTGAAATAGACAACAATTTAGACATAAATATTATGAACTTGGCAATGCACTTAAGGAAGTTAGAACTTGTGAAAATGATTCTACCGAAGATGGGAACATTGCATTCTGACTGAATTAGATTTATCTATTAGTATATATGATTAATAGTGCCCTTGCTAGACTAGAACATGGACAAATTAGTATTTCTTTGTATGAAATTGCTTCCTCATTTGATAAGAATGTTTCAAACTCAGGTTTTAAATTAGAGGTTCCTTTTATGGATTTGGGTGTATTTTATTGTAAAGAGAAACTTTGTGCTATGGACACCAAATCAAATTATGTATGTCTTCTAATCACTTTCTACTTCCGTTCATCCATCCAATACAATACAATATATCAATCTAACATAAATGCATGTTTTTTATTCAAGTTTTATGTTGATGGAACTCCAATTTGAGTGTTAAGGAACAAAGAGGAAGAGTTGGGTGGAGTGGAAACGAGTTATCATTATCATAACGACCAAGAAATGAAGATATATTCCATCCTAAGGAATGCAGATGATTGGGAAACCAAAGGTGGATTGTCACATGCCCCAATTTGTAAAACAATTTAATGTTATTGAGGAACATTATGTTATATTTAATGCTAAGTTTGTAATTGATGACCAAGTGGGGTCAAGGATAATTAATGTATATTCAGAATATTTTATAAATAAATAAATAAATGATGAGACAACAACTTAGGGAAGCTTCTAAAAGAGTGTTAAGTGGTCACTTGGTGAAGGAGACTAGGTGTAGAGTATACTAACAAGTGGGAGCATCCTAAAACTACTCCTAACTGTTGCAGGTGGCAAATTCCCTATATTTGTGGTCATGATTCCCCAAGAAAGTGGAATTGGACAAGGTGGCTCATTAAGTAAAAAATGGACCCAAAAGAACTAGGTATTTGTTATAAAAATTCCCATTGAAGATAGATGGGGCTTCTCATTCTAGAATTGTGATTCATTCAGGGTGAATGAAGTGCACATGAGAAATTTGATGGAGGGGACTTATTGAAATGAGTTTGAGGGGTTAACTACCGATAACTGAGCTTATTCATTTGTTAGGATGAAGTTCTTACTGCTGTGAGTAGGTTTGGATTACTGCTGTAATTTGACCAGTCAGGTGACAGAAGGTCTTAAGGATACCTCCTTTACCTAGTACTCTACCATGAAGACCAAGAAATAGGCTCGAGGGTCCTGAGGAAGTGCTGAATAAACTTTCTCGAGGATTTGGTTGGGAGGAACAACCTCCTTAAGTTGTTGTCACCTCATCATTTGACATGTTTTTATCTGTTTACATTATTTATAATTTACTTACTGTTTTGAATAGATGTTACTAGCTTTTCAAAGCTATACATGTTATTGTTTTGTTAGGGTTTACGCAGAAAAGAGAATTGTGTATTGATAAAATTAGGGATATGTAGATTATCTTTAAAAATTAGTATTATTGCTAAATGAAGAGTGAATAGAAATAAAATTACCATACTGTATTTTTCCACGCCTTGTATAGGTAGTACTCTAGTACAATTGGTTGATTGAGTAGAGATGATGATTTGTTTATCAACTATGAATGAAAAATGCTAATGATTACTTTTATAGTTTGTATGTGACTCGTTACAGAAATTAGCAGTATTTGCTCTATTTTATCTCTACTATCTAATACAGGAAAAGAATAGAATATATATTAATTATTAGTATTCATACTAATAACAGAACTATTATTAGTACAAATAGTTATCACAAATATAATAAATAAAGTTAATTAAATACACATAGGAAGAGTAAATGAAATAGTACTTAGGGTTTGGATTTAGATATTACTCCATAGGTTCTTATAATAACTTATTCTAAGATTATATTTGCATTCTGCATTAAAAACAAGTGTTTTTACTGTAAACTTGAAATATTTACTTAAGGTTATCGAAAGACAGGTTTTAGATTTACTTACGATCTTGCATAATCTTAATTTTAATACAAAATTTAACAGTTGTAAAATTACTCAAAGAAAAATAGAAAACATAACTAAAAACATTCTGTAAAATCTATTTTATTACAGGACTGTAGGATTTTCAAAATAATAACCTTTCTAAATGAAAGAGAGTACTAAATTTACTTTTTAACACTATAAAAATTTAATAGTAAAAATACCTATAAATCAATTATATTAAACAAATTTCTAGAATTTAATAACTATGTACACAAATTGATAGAACGAAATAAAACAAAGGTATTGACTTGTGTCCTTTTATAACAATGGTCGAGGCTTAAGCCCATATTAACATTTTATACAAGTTTAAAACAAAAATAACAATTTAAAACTTAAACCGTTACAGATTAAGCCAAGTTTGTAAAGCAAAAATATTTTTCATCTTCCAAGCCCTAAAGGCTGTGTCAAGTAAACCCGAAGGTACAACTGCAATAGCCTTCAAATTTCTTGCACATAATACCCTTTAGGGTTTTCTTTATAGAAACAAAATGACAAGAAGTAATCTAACAGTAAACACCCAAGATGAGTCCACAATCGGCAGCGAAGCATTTCCATCTTTCCAACCACAATGATATCGATACACAAGAAACCCTCAGTGCAACTGGGGCTCACCAGGGTCTACATAACTGAGGTTTGAAAGAACGAGCTCGTTTCCAACTTCCATTTTGATGAAAAGAACCTGCGCAAAGTAACCATTTTAATGGTTAAAAATCTTTTAAAAGTAATTTCTAAATATCCTTCTTTGAAAGAAAAGAAAAACAGGATAGGCCGTTACCTACTAATGTTTCCAGTCTGTAGAAACCGAGAGTGCAGAGGCTTTGAGCCAATTCATGGGCACTTTGGTGAACATTGCCTCAGTAGATTTTGCGCGGTAACTTCTGAAAACCCTAAGTCGTGAACCCAAAGGAAAAACAAGCAGCACCCAGCTAAAATAAAGAGCATTCATTTACAAAGATCTGTCTACTGTTTCTCTATCTTAAATACCAACTCAGTCCCTAAAGTGATGAAGGTGCATGATTTTTGTACTCACACAGTTTCATCACAACAGCTGTAGAGCTCATAAAACTGGTATTTACTTCTCACAAGACCAAGGTCACAGTGGAAATGGGAAACTGGAGGACATCAAGGAGTAATGATGGCCACGAGCTCCCAGCTTGGCTGCACGAGACAAAGAAAACCTCGACCTTTTCAAAATGAAGGTTAGGGCACACACAAGTCAACTTAACCAATGACTTGGCCACCTCCATGTGTCCTTCGAGATTTATCACCAGCATGGGTAGAAGTTCTATAGTCACGATTGCAGTTTTAAATCTGCAAATTAAAATCATTATAAATCAAATCCTATAATCACTAAATCAATGCAATTTCTATGCTTACCATTAATATTTTACCTTTGAAAATTTCGATACTTGGTATATTAACTACAGGAATAATATATGGATACTTATCAAGGGTTTTTATTTTATAAATTAAGGTATCTTACTAACTATGTTTGGTATAGTTATAAGACTTTTGTTGTATATTAAACTATATAAGAAGGAGATCCTATAGTTCGTTGAAGTACCCTTTTGTTTTGGTAAAAGTTTGAAAGTAAAATGACAGCTAGAACCCAAGCAATAATAAGAACTCTTATATGATGCCAACCAACTATATTAACTTAAAGATTCTACTAAATCAACTTGTGGAAAAAATATATCGTCTATAGTTAAAGGTGCACCAGAAATTTAAGTGATTGATGCAAGTCAAAAGAATTTCAAGATAAGAACTATAATAGTTAGAAGGAAAAAAAAATTCAACCAGTTTCACAACTCTTAATGCATTGGGTAGTTGGAGCTACAAGTATGTGCAGTTCATAGACTTATATAATAGTCTTAAATAAATTTCTAACATCCATTTAACGAGTAAACATCTAAGAGTGGAGATAGTTTTTGTTTATTTAATGTGAAAATTATTTAATTACAAACCCTAGGATAAGGGTAAAAGATATTTAGGAGTTTTTAGAATTTACTTTTTCAGTAAAATAGGTTAGATTTATAGTTTATCAACATAGAGTATTTTCTATCATATCATACAAAAGATTCATAATTCTTATGTTCAAAACTAGACTCCAAATGTTTGACTAATCTAAACAAAAAGTCTGAATACTATAAATTCTTCTTAAATCAACTCTAGATTAAATTTGCTATAAATTTAAAAACACAAGTATTCCTGGAATTAATTGTAATCAACCAATAACTTGACTTATTTTGTATAGTACGTTGATCATGCTTTTACACCCATGTAGATGCATTTTCTTATAATTATAATTATGGAAATGTGACAATGTAAATAAGATCAATGTTACCTCATTTGGAGTCAATATGTTCTTAAATATTCTAAGACTAGCATCATATTTATGCTAGGGAAGTATATTCTTGACTTGAATATAAATATTATTTTTACTCGAAGTTACGGTTACTTGTAAAACCTTGTAAAGAACCACCAGTCCCAATGTGTTAGCTTCAAACTAAGTAAGCCCCAATCACACATAAGAAACCTTCCCTACTTGTCAAAATAAAAACAATAATAAACTTAGCTTTTGAAAAAGACAGAATATCCTTTCTATTTTCTGGAAAAGTTTACAACTATTAAACAACACTAAAATAACTTGTTAAGATAAGCCTTCAAGTTATACATAATCTAATAAAGAAGTAATCTTTGTCTCTTTTACAAAATATTTTGATTATCTACAATCAGTTAGTGGCACAATAGCATTGACATTTGACATTTTAGGTTAAATGAAAAAATTTAATTTTTTACGAATTTTTGAGTTATTACATGTGGTATGAGAGCACAAGGTTCAAACGCTAGGCCTGAATGTAGCTCAACTTGCTTATGTGGAACAATAAATTTAAATAAAACTATTGATGTTGTTTTCTTTTGAATGATACATCCATAGAATTTTGTTTCTGAGTTAATGACATGTATGGATAGATTGGAATAATATGCAGATGAGGAGTCTCCTTACACTGAACGCAATAATTTTCAAAAAGAACTGATACAAGAAGAGATAACTAATAATTCTTCTGAACTACTACAAATAGTGAAGGAACTAAAAATAGATATGGAATCGGTTAAGAAAGAAAATGGGAGGATTCTGAGAGCTCACGAGGAGGTAAACCAGATTTTAATGGAAAGATTTCATACTGAGGAAAAAGATAAAAGAAGTGACTTTGAAGATATTGGTTATCAGCATAAAGATAAAAAGACTAAACAAGCTAAAAATGAAAGTAGCTCATCTTTTGAAGTATACGGTGATTTACATAAACAAAACTTTCATTATTCTAGTGACAATAGTGAATATAATCACCTTAGTAGGAAGAGAAAGTTTAAACCTTACGAAGAAATCTTTGGGGAATTCAAGAAGATCAAGACACCAACCTTTAATGGAGAAATATGAAAAGGGGAAGAAGAAAAATCCTGGGTATCCAGGATGAAGAAATACTTCACAATTTATAACTACTCTAATCAATTGAAGGCCAAGATGGCTATTTATAATCTTACGGGAAAAGTAGATATATGGGGGTAGGACTTAAAAAGAGTAAAAGGTATAAGGGAGAAAAATATAAATCGGAGTACATTTAAGAAATATTTCAAGAATAAAATTTTATCTGAACAGTATTATGAAGAAAGGGATAAGGAATTTTAAGAGCTAAAATTGGGAACAATGAATATGAAAGAACTAAAAAGTAAATTTCTAATTCTACTGAGATATGTGTCGTATATTGTGGACGAGAAACCTAAGGTACAGTTGTTTCTCAATTGTTTACCTTATCATATAAAGGACAGAATTGAGTATGACAATCCGAAAAATTTAGAAGAAGAAATGAGAAAAGAGAATTTCTGTTATGAACGGAATCGTAAAAAGGAAAGTATGACCAACTGGAAGGCCAAAAGGAATAATGACTTTGAACAGAAAAATAAAGATTTTGTGCTTAATCGAAATTTTAAGAATAGTAACACCAGAAATGTTTCTAGTAAAAAATTTCAAGGGAACAAAAGTAATTCATAGACCAATCGAAATAATGACAGGAATAAAGAATCTACTAACAACCATAGTAAATATACAAATAATTTTGAATGAAAGGAACCCATAAAGTGTTGGGAATGTAATGGTTTGCATTATGCATCAGTTTTCCCCAATCAAAAGAACATTGTTAGCAGCATACGCACAATACAGGAGGAGATGACCGTTGCTGATCTAGTGAGGACAATGCCCAGGATCAATGCAGCATCAGAGAATGGGAAAGCAAATTATCAAACTTCCATGGTGGAAGTGGAAGGTAAGATAAATCAAATACCTATATCTATTTTAATTGATCCAGGAGCTAGTTTAAGCTGTATTTCTCCTAATTTATTAGAAAAATGTAATCTTTCAGTTAAAAAGTTTGCAAGATATTGGTTAGTTCATCTAGGTACTGGTGCAAAGAGAAAAGTAATTAGCTTTGTTAATAATTGTGCAGCAACTATGGATCAATTTGAAACCTTTGTTAAGCTCAATGTGTTACCTTTAGGTTCATATGATATGTTAATTGGTATGGATTGGTTAGAATTTCATAGGGTGTTCCTGAATTGCTTTGATAAAACCTTCACTTGCATAAATAGCAATGGAAAGTTAATAAATGTAAAGGGAATACCTAGGAAACAACTGCAAGGCAAATTTCTTCTTTGCAGCTTAAGAGAGCTATTAGGAAAGGATGTAAAGATTTTCCTGTAATAGTAATTAATGGAGAAAATACTAACAACAGAGATAAGTTAAAATTGGAAGATATTTCAATTTTAAGGGGATATCCAGATGTATTTCTAGAATAAATTCCAAGACTGCCTCCGAAATCAGAATTAGATTTTACTATTGAGTTGGTACCTGGTATAGTGCCCAGCTCAAAAGCTCCTTATCAGATGAATATACTGAAATTAAATGAACTTAAGTCACAGTTAAAAGAGCTCATTGATAAAAATTACATTAGACCTAGTGTGTATCCCTGCGGTGCACCTGTCATCTTTGTTAGGAAGAAGGATGGAACTCTACGACTATGTATAGATTACCGTCAACTAAATAAAATGACTATCGAGAATAGATACCCATTACCCTGCATAGATGATTACTTTGATTAGCTGCATGGAGCAACGGTGTTCTCAAAGATTGATTTATGTTTTGGATACCACCAGGTTCGAATCAAGGATGAAGACATCTTTAAAACAACTTTTAGGACCCGATATGGACATTACGAGTTTGTCATTATGCCATTCGGGCTTACTAATGCCCCTGCTATTTTTATGTGTCTGATGAATATTGTAATGCATAAATATCTGGATAAATTTGTGGTCGTATTTATTGAAGACATCTTAATTTATTCAAAGTCTGAAGAGGAACATAAAGAACACTTAAAAATTGTCTTACAAGAGTTATGAGAACATCAACTATATGCAAAATTTAGTAAATGTGACTTCTTTAAAGATAAAATTTAGTATTTGGGTCATGTGGTGACTAAAGAAGGTATTTTTATTGACCCCAAAGAGATTAAGGCAATTCAAGATTGGCTAGTCCCCAAAGACATAATTGACATCCGATCATTCATGGGCATTACTAGTTATTATCGAAGATTCATCGAAGGATTTTCAAGAATTGCAAATCCTATAACCTCTTTGCAGAAAAAGGGGAAGAAATTCGATTGGAATCAGAAGTGTGAAGACAGTTTTAAAAAGTTAAAAACATTATTGACCACTGCATCAATTCTAAGAATTGCTGACCCTAATAAATATTTTATAGTATGTACATATGCATGCAATGATGTTTTAGGTGGAGTATTAACTCACGAAGGACACATCATTGCTTATGAGTCTAGGAAATTAAAGGTTCATGAAATAAATTATGCAACCTATGACTTAGAATTTGTTGTTGTAATACATGCCTTAAAAATGTGGCGTCATCATTTGATAGGAAGGAAGTTTATATTAATGACAGATAATAAAGGATTAAAATATCTATTGGATCAACCTAACTTGAATGCTAGGAAAGATAGGTGGCTAGCTTTTCTTAGTGAATATCATTTTGAAATTCAACATATTAAAGGAAAGGAGAATAAGGTTGCTCATGCATTAAGTAGAAATGCAAAGATGAATTTTACAACAGCCATCAGCATTTATAAGACAGGCCTGGAAGAACAGCTAGAATTTTGAATGGAACAAGATGAAAATTATCGAAAATTAGAAGCAAAGGTAAAAGAAAATTTAATAGAAAGTCTAAGAACACGGTACAGTTTGAATGAAAAAGGATTATTATTGTATAAAGATATATTATACGTACCTAATGTACCTAAGATTAAGCTCTTAATTTTAAATGAAGTTCATAAAATGCCTTAGTCAAGGCATCCAGGTTATCAGAAAACCATAACCATGCTAAGAAAGGATTATTTCTCACCAAATATGAAAAATGAATTGGCAGAATATATTGCTAGGCGCTTTCAATGTCAGCAAGTAAAAACTAAACATCAGCATGCAACTGGACTACTTCATCCATTGCCTATTCCTAGTTGAAAATGGGAGATAATTAGCCATGATTTTATCACATGATTACCTAGAAATCAAAACTTAAATGACACGATAATGCTATTTGTTGATAAGCTAAGTAAAGCAGCCCATTTTATACTTGTAGAAACTAATTATAAAGCTGCAAATATTGCTGATATTTTCTTAAAACAAATTTTTGGTTGCATGGAATACCAAAGGTGATAATTTCAGATCGGGATCCTAAATTCGCAAGTAATTTTTGGAAATATTTGTTTAAAGGGTTAAATACTACGTTAAACTTTAGTACCTATTTCCATCCTCAAACTGATGGATATACTGAAAGAGTAAATCAGGTATTGGAGGATATACTTAGAATGTATGTAAAGGAGCATCCAGGTAAATGGGAAGATTATTTACACCTGATAGAGTTTGCTTACAATAATAATTATTAAGCTTCAGCTAGATATAGTCCCTTCCAAATTATGTATGGAAGGAAATCCAATACTCCCATCTCTTGGAGTAATCTAGTGGACATGTTAGTATTAGGACCTAAATTATTGAAGGAGATGGAGTTAACCATGAAACAGGTACAAGGTAACTTGAAAGTTGTGCAAGATCGATAGAAAATCCAAGCAGACCTTAAATGAACTTCAAAGAAGTTCCAGGTAGGTGAACATGTTTTTATTAAGGTGATACCTAAAAAGAGTTCTCTGAAGTTAGGTAGTTTTGCTAAGATAGCACCTCGATATTGTGGTCCTTTTGAAATGCTGTCGAGGATAGGATAGGATAGGTATCGTATCAGTTAGCTCTACCACAAAATATAAGAGTTCACAATGTTTTTCATATTTATGTATTAAAAAAATATGTACATGATGCTACTCATGTTATTAGTTGGAATGATGTGAAAGTGAAACCCAAAGGATATTTTCTGATGGAACTAGATTGTATCCTCGAAAGGAGGGAGATCTCACTTCAGAATTGCACCATTAGTCAGGTGAAAGTGCAGTGGCAGCACCTTAGTCCAGAAGAAGCCACGTGGGAATTGGAAAGTCATATGCGGGATTCATATCAAATTCTATTTGAGGGTAACTCTGAGGACGAGGAATAAATAACATCAAGGAAGATGTTATAAATTAAGGGAGTGTGTATGTCACATACCCCAATCTGCAAAACAATTTAATGTTATTGAGGAACACTATGTTATATTTTATGCTAAGTTTGTAATTGATGACCAAGTAGGGTCAAGGATAATTAATGTATATTCAGAATATTTTATTAATAAATAAATAAATTATGAGACAACAGCTTAGGAAAGCTATTAAAATAGTGTTAACTTGTCACTTGGTAGAGAGACTCAATGGAGAGTATACTGACAAGTGGCAGCCTCCTCAAACTACTCTGAACTGTTGTAGGTGGAAACTTCCCTATATTTTTGGTCATGATTCCCCAAGAAAGTGGAATTGGAGCAGGTGGCTCATTAAGTAAAAAACTGACCCAGAAGACCTAGGAATTTGTTATAAAACTTCCCATTGAAGATAGCTGGGGTTTCTCAGTCTGGAATTGTGATTCATTTAGGGTGAATGAAGTGCACATGATAAATTTGATGGAGGGGACTTATTGAAGTGAGTTTGAGGGGTTAACTGTCGAGAACTGAACTTATGCAGCTGTTAGGCTAAACTTCTAACTATTGTGAGTAGGTTTGGATTACTGCTGTAATTTGACTAGTCAGGTGACATAATTTATTAAAGATACATCCTTCATCGATTACTCTACAAGGAGGACCATGAAACAAGATCGAGGGTCCTAAGGAAGTGTATACTAAACCTTCTCAAGGATTTGGTTGGGACAAACAACTTCCTTAAGCTGATGTCACCTCATCATTTGACAGGTTTTTATCTATTCATGTTACTTATAATTTACTTACTGTTTTCAAGAAATGTTACTAGTTTTTCAAAGATATACATGTTACTGTTTTTTTAGGGTTTATGCAGAAAAGAGAATTGTGTATTGATAAAATTAGGGATATGTATATTATGTTTAAAAAATTAGTATTATTGCTAAATGAATAGTGAATAGAAATAAAATTACCATACTGTCTTTTTCCACGCCTTGTATACGATTAAGTAGAGGTGATGATTTAATTATCAGCTATGAATGAAAAATGCAAATGATTACTTTTATAGTTTGTATTCGACTCATTAAAGAAATTAGAATTATTTGCTCTATTTTATCTCTACTATCTAATACAGGAAAATAATAGAATATATATTAATTTTTAGTAGTCATAATAATCACATAACTATTATTAGTAAAAATAGTTATCACAAATATAATAAATAAAGTTAATTAAATAAACATAGGAACAGTAAACGAAATAGTACTTAGGGTTCGAATTTAGATATTACTCCATAGGTTCTTATAATAACTTATTCTAAGTTTATATTTGCATTCTGGATTAAAAACAAATGTTTTTACTGTAAACTTCAAAGATTTACTCAAGGTTATCGAAAGACAAGTTTTATCTTTACTTACGAACTTGCATAATCTTACTTTTAATACAAAATTTAACAACTGTAAAATTACTGAAAGTAAAATAGAAAATAGAACTAAAAACATTCTATAAAACCTATTTTATTACAGGACTATAGGATTTTCAAAATAATAACCTTTCTGAACGAAAGAAGAGTACTAAATTTACTCTTTATCACTGCAAAATTTTTAAGTACAAATACCTATAAATCAATTATATTAAATGAATTTATATAATTTAAGAAATCTGTACACAAGTTGATAGAACAAAATAAAACAAAGGTATTCGCTTGTGGCCTTTTATAACAATGGTTGAGGCTTAATCCCGTATTAACATTTTATACAAATTTTAAACAAAAATAACAATTTAAAAATTAAACCATTACGGGTTAAGCCAAGTTTGTAAAGCTAAAATCATTTTAATCTTCCAAGCCATAAAGGCTGCGTCAAGTAAACCCCAAGTTACAACTGCAATATCCTTCAAAGTTATTGCACATAATACCCTTTACAGTTTTCTTTATAAAAAAAAATGACAAGAAGTAATCTAATAGTAAAGACCCAAGCTGAGTCCACAATTGGCAGTGAAGCATTTCCATCTTTCCAACCACCATGATATCGATACAGGAGAAACCCTCAGTGCAACCGGGGTTTACTAGGGTCTACGTAATTGAATTTTGAACGAACAAGCTCGTCTCAGACTTCTGTTTCGGTGAAAATAACTTGCGCAGAGTAACCATTTTAATGGTTAAAAATATTTTAAAAGTAATTTCTAAATATTCTTCTTTGAAATAAAATAAAAACAGGATATGCCGTTACCTGCTAACATTTTGAGTCTGTAGAAACCAAGACTCCATAGCCTTTGAGTCAATTCGTGGGCACTTTGGAGAACATTACCTCAGTAGCTTTTGCACTATAACTTCTGAAAACCCCAAGTCACGAATCCAAAGGAAAAACAAGCAGCACCCAACTAAAATGAAGAACATTCATTTACAAAGCTCTATCTATTGTTTCTCTATCTTAAATACCAACTCAATCCTTAATTGATGAAGGTGCACGATTTTTTTACTCACACAATTTCTTCATAGTAGTCGTAGAGCTCATAAAATCGGTATTTACTTCTCACAAGACCAAGATCACAGTCGAAATGGGAAACTGGAGGACAATAGGAGTAATGATGGCCATGAGCTTCCATCTTGGCTGCACCAAGCAAAGAAAGCCTCGCCCTTTTCAAAATGAAGGTTAGGGCACACAAGTCAACTTAACCAATGACTTTGCCACCTCCACATGTCCTTCGAGATTTATCACCAGCGTAGGTAGAAGTTCTATAGTCACGATTGCAGTTTTAAATATGCAAATAAAAATCATTATATATCATATCTTATAATCACTAAATCAATGCAATTTCTATCCTTACCATTAATATTTTACCTTTGAAATATTTCGATACTTGGTATATTAACTATAGGAATAAAATATGGATACTTCTCAAGGGTTTTTATTTTATAAATTAAGTTATCTTACTAACTATGTTTGGTATAGTTATAAGACTTTAGTTGTATATTAAACTATATAAGAAGGATATCCTACGGTTCCTTGAAGTACCCTTTTGTTTTGGTAAAAGTTGGAAAGTAAAATGACAGCTATAACCCAAGCAATAATAAGAACTCTTATATGATGCCAACCAACTATCTTATTTTAAAGATTGTACTAAATAAACTTGTGGAAAAAAATATATAGTCTATAGTTAAAGGTGCACTAGAAATTTAACTGATTGATACAAGTAAAAATAATTTCAAGATGAGAACTATAATAGTTAGAAGGAAAACTTTGTTCAACGAGGTTCACAACTCTTAATGCATTGGTTAGTTGGAGCTACAAGTATGTGTAGTTCATAGACTTATATAATAGTATTAAATAAATTTCTAACATCCATTTAACGAGTAAACAGCTAAGAGTCGATATAGTTTTCATTTATTTAATGTGAAAATTATTTAATTACAAACCCTAGGATAAGGGTAAAAGAGATTTAGGAGTTTTTAGAATTTACATTTTCAGTAAAATAGGTTAGATTTAAAGTTTATCAACCTAAAGTATTTTCTATCGTATTATACAAAACATTAATAATTCTTATGTTTAGAACTAGACTCCAAATGTTTGACTGATCTAAACAAAAATTCTGAGTACTATAAATTCTTCTTAAATGAACTCTAGATCAAATTTGCTATAAATTTAAAAACACAAGTATTCTTAGAATTAATTGTAATCAACTAGTAACTTGACTTCTTTTGTATAGTACTTTGATCATGCTTTTACACCCATGCATATGCATTTTGTTATAAATATAAGTATGGAAATGTGACAACGCAAATAAGATCAATGTTACCTCATTTGGAGTCAAGCTGTTCTTAAATATTCTAAGACTAGCATCATATTTATGCTAGGGAAGTATCTTGTTGACTTGAATATAAATATTATTTTTACTGGAACTTATGCTTACCTGTAAAACCCTGTAAAGAACCATCGGTCCCAATGTGTTAGCTTCAAACTATGTAAGCCCCAATCACACATAAGAAACCTTCCCTACTTGACAAAAGAAAAATGATAATAAATTTAGCTTTTGAAAAATACATAATATCCTTTCTATTTTTTGGAAAAGCTTACAACTGTTACATAACGCTAACATAACTTGTTAAGATAAGCCTTCAAGTTAAACATAATCTAATGAAGAAGTAATATTTGTCCCTTCTACAAACTATGTTGATTATATGCAATCAATTAGTGGTACAAAATCATTGACATTTAACATTTTATGTCAAATGAAAAAATTTAATTTTTTATGAATTTTTGAGTTATTACATGTAGTATGAGAGAACAAGGTTCAAACGCTAGGCCTTAATGTAGCTCAACTTGCTTATGTAGAACAGTAAATTTAAATAAACATGATGATGTTGTTTTATTTTGAATGATACATCCAAAGATTTTTTTTTTGAGTTAATGACAGGTATGGATAGATTGTAAGAATATGCAGATGAGGAATTTCTTTACACTGAATGAAATATTTTTCAAAAAGAACTGATACAAGAAGAGATAACTAATAATTCTTCTGAACTACTACAAACAGTTAAGGAACTAAAAACAGAGATGGAATCGGTTAAGAAAGAAAACGAGAGGATTCTGAGAGCTTAGGAGGAGCTAAACCAAATTTTCATGGAAAGATTTCATACTGAGAGAAAAGATAAAAGAAGTGAGTCTAAAGATATGGGTTATCAACATAAAGATAAAAACACTAAATGGGTAAAAAATGAAAGTAGATCATCTTCTGAAGTATATGGTGATTTACATAAACAAAACTTTCATTATACTAGTGATAGTAGTGAATATAATCACCATGCTAGGAAGAGAAATTTTAAACCGTACGAAGAAATCTCTGGGGAATTCAAGAAGATCAGGCCACCAACCTCTAGTGGACAACTTGAAAAAGTGGAAGAAGCAGAATCTTGGATGTCCGGGATGAAGAAATACTTCCAAATTTATAACTACTCTAATCAATTGAATGCCAAGATGGATATTTATAATCTTACGGGAAAAGCAAATATATGGTGGCGGGACTTAAAAAGAGTAAAAGGTATAAGGGAGAAAAATATAAATTGGAGTACATTTAAGAAATATTTCAAGAAGAAATTTTTATCTGAATAGTATTATGAAGAAAGGGCTAAGAAATTTTATGAGCTAAAATTGGGAACAATGAATATGAAAGAACTAAATAGTAAATTTCTAAGTCTACTCACATATGTGTTGTATATTGTGGACGAGAAACCTAATTTACAATGGTTTCTCAGTTGTTTACCTTATCATATAAAGGATAGAATTGAGTATGAATATCCGAAAAATTTAGAAGAAGCAATGATAAAAGCGAATTTTTGTTATGAACATAATTGTAAAAAGGAATGTATGACCAATTGGAAGGCCAAAAGGAATAATAACTTTAAACAAAAAAAGAAATATTTTGTGCCTAATCAAAGTTTTAAGAATAGTAACATGAGAAATTTTCCTAGTAAAAATTTCCAAGGGAACAAAAGTAATTCATAGACCAATCCAAATAATCAAAGGAATAAAGAATCTGCTAACAACTGCAGTAACTATACAAATAATTTTGAACGAAAGGAACCCATAAAGTGTTGGGAATTTAATGGTCCGCATTATGCATCAATTTGCCCCAATTGGAAGAAGACTTTCAGCAACATACACACAATACATGAGGAGATGACTATTGGTTATCTAGCGAGGACAATGCCCAGGATCAATGCAACATTAGAGAACCAGCAACCAGATTATCAAACTTCCATGGTGGAAGTGGAAGGTAAGATAAATCAAATACCTATATCTATTTTAATTGATCCAGGAGCTAGTTTAAGCTATATTTCTCCTAATTTAGTAGAAAAATGTAATCTTTTAGTTGAAAAGTTTGCAAGATCATGGTTAGTTCAGCTAGCTACTAGTGTAAAGAGAAAAGTAAATAGCTTTGTTAAGAATTGTGCAGTAACTATGGATCTGTTTGATACCCCTATTAAGCTCAATGTTTTACCTTTAGGTTCATATGATATTGTAATTGGTATGGATTGGTTAGAACAGCATAGGTTGGTATTGAATTGATTTGAAAAAACCTTCACTTGGATAAATATAAATGGAATGTTAATAAATGTAAAGGGAATCACTAGGAAAATAGCCGTAAGGTAGATTTCTGCTTTGCATCTTAAGAGAGCTGTTAGGAAAGGCTGTAAATATTTTGCTGTAATGGTAATTAATGAAGAAAATACTAACAACAGAGATAAATTAAAACTAGAAGATATTTTGATTTTAAGGGAATATTCAAATGTATTTCAAGAAGAAATTCTGGGACTCCCTTCGAAATGGGAATTAGATTCTACTATGGAGTTGGTACCTGGTGTAGTGCCCAGCTCAAAAGCTCCTTATCGCATGAATATACTGGAATTAAATGAACTTAAGTCACAGTTAAAAGAACTCATTGATAGAAATTATATTAGACCTAGTGTGTCTCCCTGGGGGGCACTTGTCGTCTTTATTAAGAAGAAGGATGGAACTCTACGACTATGTATAGATTACCGTCAACTAAATAAAATGACTATGAAGAATAGATACCCATTACCTTGCATAGATGATCTGTTTTATTAGCTGCATGGAGAAACGGTGTTTTCAAAGATTGATTTACGATCTGGATACCACCAGGTCCGAATCAAGGATGAAGACATCTTTAAGACAACTTTTAGGACTCGATATGGACATTACGAGTTTGTCGTTATGCCATTCAAGCTTACTAATGCCCTACTATTTTTATGTGTCTGATGAATAATGAAATGCAAAAATATCTGGATAAATTTGTGGTCATATTTATTGACGACTTCTTAATTTATTCAAATCCTAAAGAGGAACATAAAGAACACTAACAAGCATTACGAGAACATCAGCTATATGCAAAATTTAGTAAATGTGACTTCTTTAAATATAAACTTTAGTATTTGGGTCATGTGGTGACTACAGAAGGAATTTCTATTGACCCCGAAAAGATAAACACAATTGAATATTGTCCAGTCCCAAAAGACGTAACTGATGCCCGGTCATTCATGGGGATTACTGGTTATTATTGGAGATTCATCAAAGGGTTTTCAAGAATTGCAAATCCTATAACCTCTTTGCAGAAAAAGGGGAAGAAATTTGATTGGAATAAGAAGTGTAAATACAGTTTTAAAAAGTTAAAAATATTATTAACCACTGCACCAATTCTAAGAACCGTTGACCCTAGTAAATATTTTATAGTATGTACATATGCATGCAATGACGTTTTAGGTGGAGTATTAAGTTGGGAAGGACACGTCATTGATTATGAGTCTAAGAAGCTAAAGGTTCATGACAAAAATTATGCGACCTATGACTTAGAATTAGCTGCTGTCATACATGACTTAAAAATGTGGGGTCATCATTTAATAGGAAGGAAGTTTATATTAATGACAGATAATAAAGGATTAAAATATCTGTTGGAGCAATCTAACTTGAATGCTAGGAAAGCTAGGTGGCTAGCTTTTCTCAGTGAATATGATTTTGAAATTCAACATATTAAAGGAAAGGAGAATAAGGTTGCTGATGCATTAAGTAGAAATGCAAAGATGAATTTTGCAGCAGCCATCAACACTTATAAGACATACTTGGAAGAACAGGTAGAAGCTGGAATGAAACAAGTAGAAAATTATAAAAAATTACAAGCAAAGGTAAAAGAAAATTTAATAGAAAGTCTAAGTACTGGGTACAGTCTGAATGAGAAAGGATTATTATTGTATAAAGATATATTATACGTACCTAATGTACCTAATATTAAGCTGTTAATTTTAAATGAAGTTTGTAAAACTCCTTATTTAGGGCATCCAGGTTATGAGAACACCATAACCGTGCTAAGAAAGGATTATTTCCGGCAATGAATTAGAAGAATATATTGCTAGGTGCTTTGAATGTCAGCAAGTAAAAACTGAACATCAACATCCAGCTAGACTACTTTAGCCATTGCCTATTCCTATCTGGAAATGGGAGATAATTAGCCTTGATTTTATCACAGGATTACTTAGAAATCAAAACTTAAATGACGCAATAATGGTAGTTGTTGATAAGTTGAGTAAAGCAGCCCATTTTTTACCTATAAAAACTACTTATAAAGCTGCAAATATTGATGATATTTTCTTTAAAAAAAATTTCTCTTGCATGGAATACCGAAGGTGATAATTTCAGACCGAGATCCTAAATTCACAGGTAATTTTTGGAAATCTTTGTTTAAAGGGTTAAATACTACGTTAAACATTAGTACCTCTTTCCATCCTCAAACTGATGGATAGAATGAAAGAGTAAATCAAATAATTGAGGATCTACTCAGAATTTATGTAAAGTAGTAGCTAGGTAAATGGGAAGATTATTTATACCTGGTAGATTTTGCTTACAAGAATAATTATCAAGCTTCAGCTAGATATAGTCGCTTTGAAATTTTGTATAGAAAAAAATGCAATACTCCCATCTCTTGGAGTGATCCAGTGGATAGGTTAGTATTAGGGCCTGAATTATTGAAGGGGATGGAGTTAATTATAAAAAAGTATAAGGTAACTTGAAAGTTACCCAAGATCGACAGAAAATCTAGCAGACCTTAAACAAACTCCAAAGGAGTTCCATGTAGGTGAACATGTTTTTATTAAGGTGAGACCTAAAAAGAGTTCTCTGAAGTTAGGTAGCTATGCTAAGCTAGCACGCCGATATTGTGGTCTTTTTGAAATATTGCCTAGGATAGGATAGGTAGCATATCAATTAGCTCTTCTAAGAGTTCACAATGTTTTTCATATTTATGTATTAAAAAAATGTGCACATGATGCTACTCATGTTATTAATTGGAATGATGTGTAGGTGGAACCCGATGGATATTTTTTGGTGGAACTAGAATGTATCTTTGAAAGGAGGAAGATCTCGCTTTGGAATCGCACCATTGGTTAGGTGAAGTTGAAATGGGATGCATATCCAATTCTATTTCATGGGAACTCTGAGGACGAGGAATAAATAACATTGAGGACGATGTTATAAATTAAGGGGGTGTGTATGTCACATGCCCCAATTTGCAAAACAATTTAATGTTATTGAGGAACATTATGTTATATTTTATGTTAAGTTTATAATTGATGACCAAGTGGGGCCAATGATGATTAATGTATATGAAGAATATTTTATTAATAAATAAATAAATGATGAGACAACAACTTAGGGAAGCTATTAAAAGAGTGTTAACTAGTCACTTGGTGGAGGAGACTGGGTGGAGAGTATACTGACAAGTGGCAGCATCGTCAAATTACTCCTAACTGTTGTAGGTGGTAACTTCCCTATATTTGTAGTCATGATTCCCCAAGAAAGTGGAATTGGAGCAGGTGGCTCATTAAGTAAAAAGCTGACCTAGAAGACATGGGCATTCGTTATAAAACTTCCCATTGAATATATCTAGGGCTGCTCATTCTAGAATTGTGATTCATTCAGGGTGAATGAAGTACACATGAGAAATTCTATGGAGGGGAATTATTGAAGTGAGTTTGAGGTGTTAATTGCCAAGAACTGAACTTATGCATCTGTTAGGCTAAATTTCTTACTATTGTGAGCAAGTTTGGATTACTTATATAATTTGTCTAGTCAGGTGACATAAGGTCTTAAGGATACATCCTTGACCCAGTACTCTACCAGGAGGACTAGGAAATAGGCTTGGGGGTCCTGAGGAAGTGTAGACTAATATTTATCCAAGAGTTGGTTGGGAGGAACAACCTGCTTAAGTTGTTGTCACCTCATCATTTGACAAGTTTTTATTTGTTCAGGTTATTTATAATTTGCTGACTATTTTCAGCAAATGTTACTATTTTTTCAAAGATATAGATGTTATTGTTTTGTTAGGGTTTATGCAGAAAAGAGCATTGTGTATTGATAAAATTAGGGATATGTAGATTATGTTTAAAACATTAGTATTATTTCTAAATGAAGAGTGAATAGAAATAAATTACCATACTGTATTTTTCCACACCTTGTATACACAATACTCTAGTACAGCTGGTTGATTGAGTAGAGGTGATGATTTATTTATCAACTATGACTGAAAAATGAAAATTATTACTTTTATAGTTTGTATGTGACTCATTAGAGAAATTAGAAGTATTTCTCTATTTCATTTGTACTATCTAATACAGGAAAAGAATAGAATATATATTAATTATTAGTAGTCATACTAATCACAGAACTATTACTAGTAGAAATAGTTATCACAAATATAATAAATAAAGTTAATTAAATAAACATAGGAAGAGTAAAGAAAATAGTACTTAGGGTTTGAATTCAGATATTACTCCATAGGTTGTTATAATAACTTATTCTAAGTTTATATTTGCATTCTGCATTAAAAACAGATGTTTTTACTTAAACTTCAAAGATTTACTTAAGGTTATCAAAAGAGAGGTTTTATCTTTACTTACGAAATTGCATAATCTTACTTTTAATACAAAATTTAACAACTGTAATATTACTAAAATTAAAATAGAAAACAGAACTAAAAACATTCTATAAAATCTATTTTATTACACGACTGTAGGATTTTCAAAATAATAACCTTTCTGAATGAAAGCGGAGTACTAAATTTATTCTTTAACACTGTAAAAATTTAATAGTAAAATTACCTATAAATCAATTATATTAAATGAATTTCTAGAATTTAATAACTCTGTACAAAAGTTGATAAAATGAAATTAAACAAAGGTATTGCCTTGTGGCCTTTTATAACAATGGTCGAGGATTAAGCCCATATCAACATTTTATACAATTTTTAAACAAAAACAACAATTTAAAACTTAAACCATTATGGATTAAGCCAAGTTTGTAAAGAAAAAATATTTTTCATCTTCCAAGCCGTAAAGGCTCTGTCAAGTAAATACAAAGTTATGGCTCCAATAGCCTTCAAAGTTCTTGCACATAATACCCTTTCGGGTTTTATTTACAGAAACAAAATGACAAGAAATAATCTAAAAGTAAAGACCCAAGCTGAGTGCACAATTGCCAGCAAATCATTTCCATCTTTTCAACCACCATGATATTGATACAAGAGAAACCATCAGTGCAACTGGGGCTTACCAAGGTCTACGCAATTGAATTTTGAAAGAATGAGCTTGTCTTCAACTTTCATTTTGGTGAAAAGAACCTGCGTAGAGTAACCATTTTAATGGTTAAAAATATTTTAAAAGTAATTTCTAAATATTCTTCTTTGAAATAAAAGAAAAATGGGATAGGCCGTTACCTGCTAACGTTTCCAGTGTGTAGAAACCGAGACTGCACAACCTTTGAGTCAATTCATGGGCACTTTGGAGAACATTTCCTTATCATATTTTGCACCGTAACTTCTGAAAAACCTAAGTCACGAATCCAAAGGAAAAACAAGAAACACCCAACTAAAACGAAGAGGATTCATTCACAAAACTCTCTCTACTATTTCTTTATCTTAAATACCAACTCAGTCCCTAAATCGATGAAGGTGCACAATTTTTTTACTCACACAGTTTCTTCACAGTAGTCGTAGAGCTCATAAAACTGGTATTTAGTTCTCACAAGACCAAGCTCGTAGTGGAAATGGGAAACTAGAGGACAACAAGGAGTAATGATGGACACGAGCTCCTAGCTTGGCCACACCAGAAAAAAAAAACCCTCACCCTTTGCAAAATGAAGGTTATGGCACATGCAAGTCAACTTAAGAATTGACTTTGCCACCTCCACGTGTCCTTCGAGATTTATCACTAGCGTGGGTAGAATTTCTATAGTCACGATTGCAGTTTTAAATATTCAAATTAAAATCATTATATATCAAATCCTATAATCACTAAATCAATGCAATTGCTATGATTGCCATTAATATTTTACCTTTGAAATATTTCAATACTTTGTATATTAACTACAGGAATAATATAAGGGTTTTTATCTTATAAATTAATTTATCTTACTAACTATGTTTGGTATAGTTATAAAACTTTTGATGTATATTAAACTATATAAGAAGGAGATCCTACGGTTCCTTGAAGTACTCTTTTGTTTTGGTAAAAGATGGAAAGTAAAATGACACCTAGAACCCAAGCAATAATAAGAACTCTTATATGATTCCAAACAACCATCTTATCTTAAATATTTTACTAATTAAACTTGTGGAAAAAAATATATAGTCTATAGTTAAAGGTGCACCCGAAATTTATGTGATTGATACAAGTAAAAAGAATTTCAAGATAAGAACTATAATAGTTAGAAGGAAACATTTGTTCAACCAGGTTCACAACTCTTAATGCATTGGGTAGTTGGAGCTTCAAGTATGTTCGTTCATAGACTTATATAATAGTCTTAAATAAATTTCTAACATCCATTTAACGAGTAAACATTTAAGAGTCGCGATAATACAAGACTTCCTATTTTCTAAGTTCGCATGCCTCATGCCATGATCCCACACACCACGAGCCCACATGCCACGAGCTAGCATGTGGGGATAATTTAATTGTTGCTTCCACATATCCTATACACATGGTAGTCCCTTTGACATTGCGCTTTAGGTCCTATGGGACAAGAAACGAGTGACAAGATCCCATTTAATTTGAGAATCCCTTTGCTCAAGGGAATTGTGACCTTTACCTTCAAATCTTCCACTTCATTTAGATTCCTTAAAAGATGGAAGAAATATATCTTGCTGAAGGATTTGGCTAGTCTTTGTATTCTCTTGATTATATTCTACAACTTCATCTGCGTAGGGAGATAATTTTTCATTAGGGATTGGATGATTATCCTTGAGTCCCCAGTTTTTCACAAATGTCATGAGCACGAGCTTGATGGAGACCTTTCCAGAGGGCCAAAGATTCGACTATGTTCTTTGTATATTCTCCAAGACCATAATATTATAACCATTAATGAACTTCATCGGGGTCAAAGAAAACCCATTCCCCTCATTCCTCCCCATACATATTGATCTTTGTTAAAAAGGGTTTGTTATTTTATTGTTCTTCCAAAAACTAATCAACACTATTCAATGCTAAAATGGTTGGAAATAGATCAAAAGATTACCTTAATAAAAAATCAAGGTATACCTTGATGGGACCTTCCCAAAATTCGAAAAAATCTATAACATAGTTGAAATGTGCCTTTTCCCAAGTTAGTGCTAGTTCAATTTCCATGTATAGAATATTTAAGTCAACACTGAACTTGCATAATAATGGAAACATCAAAGGACCATAGTTTGCAATATGAAAACCAATCTATTCAATGTCATATAACCTACCATGAGAGATTCATAGGGAGTTTGGACTTCAAGAAAAACTAATAGTGCAAAGAAAGAATCATGAGTGATACAATAATTATAAATATCATAAGACTTGGTAATATAGTAGTAGGTAACTTTGATTGCACATCCCAAGCAACTGTCTAGCAATTGAACATAGATAAAGCATAAAAGTGGGAAGGAAGATAAAGATATTCACTTAATTACATAACTTCCAGTGATAATATTTACATATTTATCCTTCTCCATTAATTGAAATAAATTCCAATGAGAATATTCCATCAAAATAATATTTATAACACATAAATATTGAGAATGCGCTACGAAAATAATGCTCATAAAAAGAAACAATTTAAAAATTCCATGATAAAAATAATAAGTTTCGTACATTATACATATTGGTGCATATCTAGAGAATAGTAAAGTTACACATAGAGGTAGGAGTCAAGAACATCCCAACAAGGAGGAAAGTTTCCCCCTTATACTAGAAATTCAATCACATTGATTCTATGTTAGCTCCTACAAAAGATAGGAAACAAGAGAACAAAAAGGAGTTTATTACTAAGAACATCTTCGGTTCTCAAACATTAAGTGTTTTCAATAAAGGTAGGTAAGTCTACCCTACAACTAAATATTGGAATGGATCATATGAACTATGTAGTTACTAACATACCATTGAATATTAGAATGGATCATATGGATAATGCAGTCACTAAAAAACAATTAATTCATACAATTTTGACATATATGCCATACAGAGCCTGTCATAGAATCCATGGCATGATATGATAACAACTAGACAAAAATTTTGAGTACATTTTTCAAAATAAAATCCTTACATCAAAATAAATCTAGGAATGAATTTGGAACAGTTTAGAAAAACTATCTGGTTGATCTCATGTCCAAAACAAGAAATTACTTTTGGATCATTTAAAAGGATATGTTTATATTGGCCACTTTTCCTAACTCTCATGACCTAGGCTCTGCACAGCCCATCAACCAAACAAACACCCGAGATTCTAGCTCAACACGGCAATCCCCGTCGGCAACACCCACAAAGTAGGACTAGTCTCACCTGAGATATCTCTTCGATGGGTAACCATTAGAACCATATTTACGTGATTTGTCGAGGGATTATAGTCCCTTGGCGTGCAACCAAGGAGCTCGACCAAGTCACGAGGATGGATTCATTTACACCAAACTGTAGCACACACTGTGCATATATTTTATTAACTACTAATGGTGTGACACATATTTGGCCTTAGTACTTTAAACATAACAGAATATAAACGTGAGCTAGTAGACAGGTGCAATATAATAGACGTGTAATGACGATTGCATCGTAAACATAAACTAATACTCAGAAACAATGCATAATAACCTATTCATGCATTCAGACTTCCATTGATAGTACAACATTTGTTCAACCATGACAGGGATTGGATCATAAACATTAAACATAAACACACAAAACCATACACATTCAATCATCAACACAGAGGAGCATTCATGTGGAAACCCATCCTAGAAACACCACAAGGCGCTCTTCATCCGGCATGAGAAATATATGGCGCGTTCAGATTGCATTTGACTACATACTGTATTAGATATATCTTTATGCTCATACTCTCTCTTGCTCTCATGCTCTCCATCTTATTTTTCCTAATTACTGCTACCATCTACTAATCCGCACATGTCCTGGATCAACTCCTCTAGCATCTGCACCACTCTAGAAGAGATTGTATTTTACTGCACTACCTCCAACTACATCCTGCATAATTTTGACTGATATACCACTCAAATCTCACATATTCCCTCTATTAACCCATCAAAAGAAACTAATAGTGATCTAAAAAGCCACCAAAGAGTAAACTATCAACAACCACCAACATAAAAGAAATCAACACCTTAACAAGAAACATAAAAGCAACCCTATAACTATTGAATATCTCCTATGTATACTATTTTACATGACCACGCAGGGTCGACTACATAAAGGAAGTCTATTAACTATCACAATCGGTCACCCCCCAGGATACAACTGTGGTGATAATTACTTGACATGAGGCACTAACGGCCTTACTTACATCATGCGTTCACTCGTGTGGAATCCGCCGACTTAAGCCAACTTCAACACTCACGATCGTCCTGTCACTTTCGGCTGTTATTTTTCACTTGTGTTACTATTTTACCCTATGGCATCTTCCTTCCACGTAGTTTCCCTTTTCTGCACAGGTCACATCTTTTGCGCATATTCCTTCTTCTACGCAGTTTTCTTTATCCACACAGATTTCTTTGTCTGCACATATTTCTTCTATCCCTGCCATGTGCTTCCTTTTCCTTCTTTTGGCTTGTTGGGGAAAAATATTAAACAAATTATACGATATATCCAATGATTTAATTTTCAACCCAGAGAGAGAGCGTAAACTTGTGAGTTACAAACAAAGTAGATGCAGGGGCAGAGTGTCACTAGACTTAATCTACTATTCTAGATGACTAAAATAAAAAATATATTCAACTAAAATTAAATTAAACTTGCAAAAGCATAAATGACATTGAAAGCAATAAATTACATGAAAGTAAATCTAATCTATAAAAGCAGGAAATTGCATGAAATAAACTGATATAAAACAACTAACATTAACTTGTGAGCTCATAAAATCAATACTATCAATTCATAAGAAAGAAACTTGAATTAACATAAAAGAGTCAAAGGATGTGCATTAAGAATCATCTCCATTACATAACAAACAAGAATTTATTCTATAACTGACTCTAAACTATTCTCTACTTCCAAACCACTAGAGAGGCCTCTAACCAAAATGAGGAGAGAGCCCTCCTATTTATACATGAATTCAAGATAACTAATCATAATTATAGATCCACTATTCTCTCAACGTATCCCTAAAAATCCTCAACAAATATAGAAATCATCCCTTCAATTCCTCCATGATATCTTGGATAAGATATTCCATCTCCACATTTCCATGATCTTCTCCTTGAAATTAGCCCATATCTTGAAGATGAAAATTCGAATCTGAGGCTAGGTGGTCACTTTTGAGATTGTTAAAGTTTTCAAATACACCTGTAAGCATCACCAAACTCATACAACTTTAAAGTATAATGAAAATATGTTATTTTTCTCAATAATTAACCACAAATTCACTCAAAATACTCAAAAAAAATTGATTTCAAAAATGGTAATATAAACCCATATTTATTATGAAAGTGGTGAATCTTAATGGTTTTATGGAAGAAAAAAAAGGAATAAGGTGATAAATGGTATGTAAAAGGTGAATAAAATGTGGTCTTTTTGCGACTGAATAGTGCTTGCATGGTGGATTGATTCTTGCGCATTTCTTCATTTGTGCTTATTTTTTGCGCACTTTTCCCAAGCCCAACATGCCCCCAACACTCACATGTGGCTCATCCTGGGCCACGTAGCAATGGACATAGGAGGTGGTGCGACATGCATGGCCATTTCTTTGCTGCTAAATATTTATTTTATTTTTTTCTCGTGCACCTTTCTCCTGCTTCCTCTCTTGCGCATTTTGTTACTTGTGTTTGTTTTTTTGGCGATGTTTCCTGCACCATGGGCTCATCCCATACTTAGAATTTTTTTTTATATTTCTAGCTTACAAAATTTGAGTTATACAATTTCTTCCTCAACATCATCTGAAGAGTCTACTTCCATAGGTTTTTCTTTTGCTTGCTCCTGCTCTTCTTCAGGTTGTTCTTCTTGTCCTCTTCATCTTCCTTTCCCTCTTCATATTTCTTTTGCTCTTCATCTTCCTTTTCCTCTTCTTGTTTGATTTCCTCGTCTTCTTGTTTTTCCTCTTCTTCTTCCTTTTCCTCTTCTTGCACATCCACTGGTGCATCTTACTGGGCAGAGTGTTTTGTGCTTCCAACCTTCTGTTGGAATTGGGAAAAAATGGGAGTAAACCTATTTATCTCTCGATAGGATTCTTCTTCCTGCTGCTCCAATTCTTGCACTCGGTCAGAGCTAAGGTGTTTCAATGTCGTATTGGCCACTACTTGCATGAACTCATGGATTCTCTATTGGACAGGATGAATTATCCCTGTCACCCTTTCAGCTTCAGCTTGTTTCTTTGTTGCCTCTTTGTTATGCATGTTTCTTGATCGTGCAGGGTTCTTTCCTTATCCATTAGCTTCTTTAGCTCAGTGCCTTTGGTGATTTTCTCCTTTGTTGGAAGATTCTTAATTTATTCCTTTACCACCACTACCTATAGGTCTACTTGTCGTGCCTTCTCGGCAAGTTGTTCCATAGTCTCATCCTCGATGAATTCCTCCCATATTGCAGCAATTGCTTCCACCACCTTTGTGCAGATCTGCTTAGCTTCCCTAATTCAGCCAACAACTTGATATGTCGATTGTTTCCTTTGTTGCACAAATTGGGGGGGCATGATCGGCTGCTGGTTGGTCTTTAATTCTTGAACCTGTTTCTTTAGATCTGCGGGTAGTTTGGACAACCGCCTTAGTTTGTGCACAGGCTCTACCTCACCTTCTTCCTCATCATCTGACAATTGTGTGACTTCCTCCTTTATGGCTTCTTCTAGTGAATCCTACCTCTCCTCTTCTGCTTCCAGGTTTTCTTATTGGCACTTGATGAATTTTTTGTGCACCTTTACTTTCCTTGTTTCCTTGGCTTCCTGATATGCAATTGCATTTTCTTGGACTCTCACCTCTGTAGCTACAACATACTCAATGGAATAGATTTGTGGCAATGCATATTAGAGAAATCAAAAGTTAATGTGTCCAAGCTATTAGCACTTGTATGTGTTTCCACTGCATTTGTAGAAAATGCCTGCATATGAACTTCTATTCTCAACAGTGGGAGTAGCATCGACATCACCAAGGTGTCTAATGGGTCTACACCGTAGGTCTCATCCTGCATGGTGTCACACAATTTTATGATGACCTCTTCCATCCGAGTAACTTGGACATTAAGCGAAGTCGTCCAATTGGTTTTCTTATGTGTGATATCACCCAAGGTATACTTGGTTATTTCTATGACCACCTCTCTAAGAAGAGTCAGATCCTCTTTTGCTATGTTCATGACTTGGGGTCGATTGGCCCTCTACGTTTTCCTGTGTGGGATTTTTGAGGCATCTGCATATTCCTCTGGGGGCTCTTTGGGATTTCTTTTCCTGGTTCTTTCAGCGTGCACCTCCTCATTAGTTAGGGTTTCTTCTTCACCATTCTTGGGTGGTACTCACTCTTCTTCTTCTTGGGCATCATCCTGATGCACCTGGGTGCTAGTATTAGCGCGGTCCTCAGGGGGGTTCTCTTGTGGATCCCCATGGTGCACTCATTGCTCTGTAGGCACCTCCACATGCTGACCAATCCATTCTCTAGGACAGTATTTGATTTAAATATCAATATTTTCATCTTTGATGATGAAGAAGGTTGAGAGTTCTTGCTTCTTGGGAACATTGTGCGGATACAATATGATGTTGTGCAGCCCTGCATGGAATTCAATGAAAGGATACCTAGCCACCTTCACAGGGAATAGTCTATACTGCTTGTACACAGTCTGTCTAAGTCTTTCTCCTTGGAGAAAGAATACAATCTTTGTATTGTCCTTCCACTTGTTTTCTTTGTGGTCCCAGAGGTTCTGGAACTGCACACCAAGGAACTCCATTGAAATTTCCATGGGTTGATACTCTAGTGGAGGAGTCTAGGTTGGAAATGAGATTAGAATCAAAAGCCAAGAGTAGTGAAACTTTGACATGAGAAGATCCTATGCATCAAATGCATCATACATCAGTTCATTCATGAGGAACTAAGACCAGTTAATGTGCACTCCTTGCGCGCACTAGTCTGCTAGGTCTACTATTGATGTAGTGCATTCAGTCAGCCTCTTCTTGCACAAAACCTTACTACACAAGATTTTTGTTGCAGACGTTACCATAATGTCATTGATAGAGCTAATGAGACAACCCTTTATGCCATGGACAAGTTGTTACTTTCTCTTCATGTCATTATTGTCCAGTTTTTCCCAATTCTTATGTAGGTATGGGGCCAAGTTGACTCCCTGCCACGAGAGACCCATGATGGCTGAGACCAGTTCGACCATTACCTCATACGGCTTGTTTATCCAGAGGTATCCTTCCTGGAAGGACACCAAAAGATGCTTGACATACATCCTGATTGGGGAAGTGCGGCTGAAATGCAGCATAAGGAGTAGGTTTAAGATGCCTGAATGCTCCAATCAATGTGCCAAATACATTGAAGAAACTACATCTGGATTCAGCGGTTCATCGGGCACTGTGAACCTAAATCAATTTCTTGATAGCTCCTCTTTCCTATTGATATCATAGTCTTAAAACTTCAAGTCCTTAAGTTTGGGGGTGATTATATCCTGGGACCTTGGGATGCCTTCTGGAATGATGGGCTCTTCCAATTCATCCTGTGCATCCACTGTCACTCTTGCATCGCCTGGGACCCTAGGTGACACATATGGGGGCAGCAAGTTCTTTTCCTCATGAGTCAGCTTGTGTCTACCAGTGGTGGTGGTGGTGGAACTGTGTCTACTTTGCGGGATTTGGGTGTCTTTTTTGGGAGATTAGAGGAAGTGGGGAGGTCTTCACTTGACAGACCTCTGGCCACAAAAACTTGTGCTACGACCAGTTGTCCTAGTGGTTGGGTTGAAGGTACCTACATATTTTGGTGAGCATGGTGGCCTCTGCAGTGCCTTCGGTTTAGCGTACATCTTCTTCATCTTCTTAGTTGATCGACTGGGTTCAAGGACGTAAGGAACTTCTAATATCATGGAGGGTGAGGATGGTAAAATAGCGGAGTCCTCACTATCACTGGAAAGCTCAATAATCATGGACTTAGGCTCTGAGGTAGGGTGCTGGTTCACTTGGGGAGTGATTAGTTCAGTGGGCTTGGATATCTAGTTTCTTGGCTCTGTAAGGCAATGTAAAGGTTACTATGACAGAGGCGACTGATATTTATAGGCGATCGGTCATCCAGGCTATGACTAGACGCAATGATAGGCCATATAATGGAGCACATGGGCTCATCCTTCATCACCTTTAGTCACAGACTTAGGTTCAGTTCTGGACTTGTTAGGGAATTTAAGGTTAATACGGAGGACGGGACCAAAAACCACACCGCGATTCTCCTTGAACTTTCCGAATTAATGCTACTGAGATGTCACAAGTGCCAAATCATTTTTTAATCCTCATGCATTTAACAGTCCGTCAATGTCTTCCAGTTATCTTCCACTACCCTCTAGCTATCTCTTAGCCTATTTTTTGGTGGGTTTATAGTGCACCATTCTTAAATGCAGCTTCCTTTTTTCGTGTCAGGTTGCACTAGAGATGCTTCTTTCGTTGCTTTCCTTCCTTTAGATCTCTCTCTTTTTTTTTGCATGTACACCTTGGCCTTATGGGGCCATGCCGCAGTCATCGCGCTATGGTTTCAATCACTTGTCGTTAATCATACCCGTAATCAGTGTTCTATCCATCTTATCTAGTTTTACCACGCCTGCTTCAGTGATGTGTGCAACCACACATGGGCCTAGCCAATGTGTTTTGAGCTTACCTAGGTGCCTAAAGAACTTACTGTCATACATCAGAATAAGTTGGTCGACTTTGAAATGTTTTTTTCCTGATGTGGCAATCATGCCATGCTTTCTATCGTTGCTTTTCCATGTTTTGTTGGAAGACTGCAATGAAGCGTTCTTTCTCCATTTGAATAAGCTACGCAAGTATTTCTTCTATGGCATGTCATTTCTATTAACACAACATTTCGTAGGTTTGGCACAATGTACTCCATTGGAATGAATGCTTCTTGGCCATAGACTAAATGGAAAGGAGTGTATCTAGTTAGTTGTTTACATGTTGTTCTGTAATCCCATACTATTGTTGATACTCTTTGGTCCTAGTCATCTCTGCATACATTATAGACCTTGGTCAAGGCATTCTCCAGTATCTTGTTGAAGGCCTCAAAAGTCTCATTTGCTTGAGGATTTTAGGGTGTTTTCTTCTTGTGATGAATTTGGAATTATGCATTGAATTCAACAATTAGTTTATTTACAAAATGTGTACCTTGGTCATTGATAAGGATCTGTGGGAAACCAAACCTTGTACCTTGGTTGTGACAACTAGTTTTTTCTTTTTCCATGTCGTATAATATTCATGCACATAGCCTGTATTCAATAAGTGTATAATATCATCAAATTCTTTATCGACAATGTCAACAGCAAACAGCTGGACATCAAGCAAATTATCTTCTAAGTTGTATCACTCCTCACCACTTTCAATGAGCGACAAGTGGTCTAGCCCAAAATTTAGTCAGCTTGGATTTGCAATGACTTCAAAGTCAAATTTTTGAAATAAGAGGAGCCACCGGCAGGTCTTCACCCCCAACACTAGCTTATTGACCAGGGACTTCAGTGCATAATGATCGACAAACATTTTGAAGTGCCCACCCAATATATAATGTCTGAACTTTTGTAATGCATAGACCATTACAAGCCCTTCTCATTTAGTTGTGGTATAGTTTTTCTCTATTGTTGAAAATTTCCTTCTTGCAAATTCAATTGGGTGGTCAATTGAGCCCTCTTCTGGTTGGGTCAATACTATACCAAGTGCAATTTATGATGCATCAACATGTACATGGAACTCCTTCTTCGAGTTGGGGAATATTAATATTGGCACAGTGGCCATTTTGTGCTTTAGCTTATCCATACTTCCTTAACAGTCTTTCTTCCACTCAAGTTTGGTGTCCTTCTTCCGTAGCTTCTCCATTGGGGTGGTTATCTCTATGTATCCTCTTATGAATTTTCTATAATATCGAGTATGTCCAAATGTGTCTCTGAGTTGCGTGACTGATGTGGGAAGTGGCAGGTCCAGAATAATTGCCACCTTCACGGGATTGACCAAGATTTTGTCGTGGCATACTACATGGCCTAGTAGTACACCAAATGGTGTGCAAAATATGCATTTTCTCAAATTTAGCACAATTTGATATTGGCGACACCTTGCTAGCATCATGTGCAAATTCTCAATATGGTCTCTCACCGGACCAAAGACCATCTAGACATCAAAATATACTTCAAGAAACCTATGAATGAAATCTTTAAAAGCATAAAATACTATTCTAGAGAAAATAGTAGGAGCATTCTTAAGACCAAGTGCATTACCGTGTATTGGTAGCATCCCCATTCTGTTATAAAGGTTGTCTTGTGGCAGTCCTCTTGTGCAATTCTGACTTGATGATAGCCCAAGAATTTGTCTATGAATGATTACATTTCTTGTCTATGACACTCTCCAAGATTTCATATGTAAATGTTGTTGGGAATGGATCATGTAGATAGGCATCATTTAGCTTGCTAAGTTCGACACAGATCCTGACCTCACGTGTCGCCTTCTTATCCCAAATCTCTATGGTGCTTATCCACTCTGTCTCTTCAATAGGTTCAATGAGTCCTGAGCATGCGACCAAGTTATTCTAACACTTTTTATTTATATCATGGATTTAGTCTGTACAGGTGCTATTTTACCGGTCTTGCGTCGGGTCTGAGCGGAATTTTCATTTCACCCAAATTTCCTACTATCCCCTTCATTTAATTTAATTTCGTCGAGAATAGGTCCTCGAATTCATGTAATAGGTCAGTGATTTTTGCTACTATCTCTTTGTCCCAATAGTCTCCAATGTTAGCAAATTTTGGGTTGTCCTCTAACCCAATGTTAACTTTGTTGATATTTAGCAGCTTGATGAACTACTCACTAGAATTGTCGCTTCCTTCTACTGCGCGCAATCCTTCCGACTATTGAATATTGATGTTCACTGGATCATACTCTAGGTATTTGGAGAGGTTATAGCATGCCATCCATTGCTGAACTGTCTCATAGCATTGGTGGGAATGCGTAGTACAAGGTTGAGAATATGAAACCTCCAGTGGGATCTCTGCTAATATCTTCTCCTTAATAGTATTTAGTGCAATATCAGCTTTTGGTTTCTCATCTGCAAACTGTAATGTGTATGTGAAATTTTGTGCAACCTTTTCCCATTCTCCTATTTCTTGGTGCAGCTCCATAGATGTTTACCAACCTCTAGGTGCCATTTCAAGAGTATGGATGAAGTGGTGGACCCACTCCTGGTGTGGGTAGTTCGAGAATACTGCGAAACACTAATCCAAGTGTTCAATAGGGTCTGATAACCCTGTATACCTGTGTGTCATAGTTGTGACCTCGTCTTTGAACCTTACTTTCAGTAGCCATTTGCACTGTGGCCATTCAGTTATCGCTATTTTTTGCATACCCCACCATCACGCGGGTGTAGCTTTTATCTCCAATTCCAGTGAAGATAGTCGCTTCGACTCTGTTACTAATTCTTTGAACTTGGTCAAGAAATTTCCCAAGTTAGGCAGTCCTTCATATGTAGGTAGCAGCCGCGACTGAGTTCCCACTTATCGGACAGACTTAGTTATCATCACATATATCCCCATAGAGACTTCATGTAATCGGTTCTGCCAGTTCTCAAGCACCTCTCCTGAATTTGATGTACATGAACTCATGCCTCTCCAGATTTATTTATCATCGACAGTAGGATTAATGTAATCCTTCCTAAGGGTAGTGACATTATAGATTTTATCAAGGTGATCACCTTGCCCTTCGTTGAACAACAGTTCAACATATCTCTATCCTTCTAGTGGATTGAGGGGTGCAACCACCCTCATCTCATCATCTTCAAATGATAGGATCCTTCTTTTGAATTTTATAGTGGTTTGATTTCCCATTTCCCAATCGATCCCAAGCATCACGGGGTATGGTTTAGTATCATATACTATATTGATGACCTCAAAGTCCATAGAAGTGCGCAATCCTTCGATATCCACTTGGACCCGAGTCAATCTACCAATGGGTAGGACCTTTTCTTGATTAGCAATTCTTAATTGAATTAGGGACCATTCTAGGAGTGTCTTACCCATTATTTCCCACGTCTGGCATGTTAAAATGTTAATAGCGGATCCTAGGTCAAGGATGATATAGTCCATGTCATAATCACCAATTTGCATGGACATCCTGAGTTTGCATCCCATTTTGAACTTTGTCTTGACATTTTTAACCTTCTTCGCTAGTTGGTCTTCCTCCGAAAGCATTTCTATAACCGCTTCCAACTCTGCAAGTGCATCCTTATCCTGGATTAGTGCAAAACAACTTGACAGGAATGGTTTGAGCTTACTAACCTTATCTGCACTCTTTCTTATGGTCTATTGTTCGAATATCTTCAGGAATATTTTAGGCATATCTTTCACTTGGCCTGAGGTGGATTCCTGCTACGTTCCTAAGACCTTGGGGAGCACATCCATGAATATGTGCTTTTGCTTTTGAAAATCAAGTGGTGCTTTATTTTGCATGACAGGTTGTAGTTGCAGTTGTTCTTGCGTCACAAGCTCTGTTTGGTAGCTTGATCCGCACTCGTCGTAGCACCTCCCCTTGTTATCACAACTACACTTGGTTCTCATGGTTCTGTGAATATCATCTGTATGTTGGCATTAGCATTCAATTTGGGAGAAATTAGTGCAACATTTGGTGCTGGGTTAGCTTCTCCAACCATTCGGGATCGCCATATAGCGATAAGTTGTGGACATTGCTCCACATTGTGCTCTTTTTTGCAATATCATCAAGTCTTCGTAGGTTCAGGGAAGTCTCTAGCAGAGTGGAACTGTACTCCACAATTGTAGCATACCACTAGCCCTCTTCCCTGGACATATCCTCCTCCTCCTCAGGCCTTGTAATTGCTAACTCCCCTCAACTCAGGTTGTGGTAGTTGGAGTAGGTATTGCGCTTGCTGATACTACTGTTGATATGGATTATACGAGGCCGCATTCTAAAAGTGTGGTGCCATCTGAAATCGCTGTGTAGCCTGACACTGAGGCACAACTTGAAACTATTATGCAGGTTGAAATTGAGGCACAGAATGAAACTACATCTGTTCCTACTCAATATTTATTTTCTCCTCAGTATTCATTAGATATGCATCTACCATTTTCTCTCTCAGAAGTTGGTAGTATGTACAATATTTTTTATCATGGCATACAGATCTACAAAACTTACAATACAAACTAGTTGGGTTACATACCGTCTTGTGCAGAAACATGCAATTTACATCACGATGTCTCCTTTTCTGGCATATGTTGCACCAGATCAACCCCTAGGTACTCAATGGGTTTGGTGCACCAGATGAGATGTATTCCATGTAAGCCGGACAGTCATCTCTGGTATGTCCACAAGAGGTCTTCTTCCACCTATTTTCCTCTTTTGATGTCTTGGAGTTGAATTGTCATATTAGGCAGTTGCGACTAAATTTGTATCATTCCCACGATTCCATATCCAATAGGTGAAGCCTCTAGCTTCATTTCCAATTATAGTTCCTCCATCTACGTCACAATATTTTGCTTCATGAGTGGTCCTCTAATGTGTTGCAGTAGCGCAGCAATAAACCAATCTTCATGTTGCACATCCCACATCTGGAAGCCTAATTTGGCCATCAGCGTTTTCAACTCCCGGTCAAGGTTCCATACTATTTATTTGGGATCGTACTTAATCTCCTTGATCTTAGTTATACATTGGGACTCATATTATGGCTTTCTTAATTCCAATATCATTGTGCATCAAATCTCATCAAGAGTCCTTTGTGGCTGCCCTAGTGGTACTAAACAATACTTCATACACCAATCTAGCATGCGGCCCCATAGAGTTGTAATAATTTGCTCTTTTAGGATTTTATCATTTTTAACAAGGTGGACCATCCATATCACCTCACAAAGGAACCAAAATTGTTGTGGATCCTCTATTCCATTCCCATTGAATGTGGGTAGTCTAACGTCTGTTCTTGCCATTAGGGTGGCATTGCATTGTTCATTGGATTCCCCAGATTTGTTGGATTTACTGGGGTCACTAATGGGCCTGCTTGTGCACAAGTCCCAACACTAGGACTACTAGTGTTCAAAAGAGGTTCATGTGAGGAACTTCTAGGTCTCACTTCAGGGGATCTTCTTGGAATGTCATAGTCACATCCTGTCCTCAGCGTCTCTGTAGACTCTTCAGATTCTGTTCTATCGAAAATCGGGCTATACTCCTCCTCTTTATCATAGGAACCTTGGTATTAGTGTAAATCACATCCATATTCACCTTCCTTGGGTAGGATATAAGCCCTCCTGCATCATGCTACCTTCCTCCTCTTTCCTGACCGAAACCTCCTTCCGCTTCTTAAGAATCCAGTGTCCAACTCATCTTCTGAGCTTCCTAGGAACATTTCTTCTTACTACCTTCCATATTACTCCTAAATTTTCCACAGCATACCCCCTTCATAGACTGTGTGGCTCAATCACTGAGTTGTAAAATACCCTTTTCATAAAGGAGCATTTTAATCGATAGGTTTATAGACATAAGGTACCTTCCCCAAGGTCCTTGGAAAAGATATCTCTCTACGTCTCTATACAATTTTATCACTTCAACAATGAACTCAGTAACATATCCTTCTAATATGCTATCAATTCAAAAATCAACAGCTCTTCAAATAGGATTACTTACTTGTGATACTTCTTGTATTAACTGGCCGGTCCACTGAGCTACTCCTCTTCTCTGCAAGTTATTCTGTCGTGTTTCTAACTCTGACAACCATTCTTGCAATATAACAGGAAATTCTACAAAAACAAATTCATGGATATCAGAATATAGATATCACTATAACCAATGGTTCTCAGGTCTCAGCCGTGAACCCTCACTTTCCTTCTGTGCGAATATTAATGTCTTCGACTCCAACTAATCCTCAACTTCACTCTTGGTGGGGTGCCACAAAATTTCCCTCGTTTTGATCAATAGGTCTGCAACGGAACCATTTTTAGGCCACTTTTCTTAACTGGCATGACCTAAGTTCTCTGCAGCCAGTCAACCAAACAAACACCTGAGATTCTGGCCCAATGGGGAAATCCCCGTCAGCAACACCTACAAAGCAGGTGCAATCTCACCCAAGATATATCCTTGATGGGTAATCGATGGAACCATCATTCTACAATTTGTTGAGGGATTATAGTCCCTTGGCGCATGACCAAGGAGCTCAACCAAGTCGCGAGGATGGAGTCATTTACATCAAACTGCACTGCACACTATGCATATATTTTATTAACTACTAATGGCACAACACAGATTCTTCCTTATCACTTTAAACATAAGAAAATATAAATGTGAGCTAACAGACATGCACAATATAGCAGATACGCAAAAAAGATTGTGCCATAAACATAAAATAATACTCAGAAACAACACATAATAAAATATTCATATATTCAGACTTCCATTGACAGTACGAAATTAGTTCAACCATGAAAGGAATTGCATCATAAACATAAAAATAAACATAAACAAACACAACCATATGTTAGAATAGTAGAGTCAAGCTAAACTAGTTAATCTATCTAAGCAACCAACAACATATCATAAAATATAAGAACAAGAAAAGAAAAGGACAAGAGAACACTGATATACGTGGTTCACCCTAATGGGTTACATCCATGGGAAGCTATTCTTATATTATCTCCAAAATGTCTTCTCCAATCTTACAAGAGAGAAAAGCAGAAATACCCCAAAGAATATAGATGATGTAAAATAATGTCACAATAGTACCACTACTACATCAAGAATACATGCTGTGTAGAGACTCACTTGACCCTATTATAGATTAAGAGATGAGGAGGAATTACTCTCACATATTGCATGTGGGATAATATAATTCTCCAAAATAACATCTAGTAATACAATACCATGAAAAAATACTCTGNAAATGTATTACTCTTTTACATAAGATTGTAGACAACTTCCAACATAATACAAAGACATTATTACCTTCCAAGGAATATAATATATTCCAACACTCCCCCTTAATCATGGACGGGAGAAGGGCCCACACTAACACTAAGGAAAGAAGGAGTCATTATTGCTCCCCCTTGATGACAACTTCCATAAGAGCCAAAGCTACAAATAAGAAGAACACTTCAGCTGAAGGAATTTGATGATGAAAAACTGCTTCTCATTGAATCATGAAAGTGCACACGAACTAGGTTGTATGATGAAAGACCCAAAAATAAAATGATAAGAACATGTGATGGAATCCAATCGCAAGATGCCTAGATCACCACAAGGATAATCACAACCATACATGATAGCTGAAGAACTATGATATAGCCTCCACACCAGTGTACAGATACCTTCTGACAGCCGATACAACGGAACCTGTGGCTAAGAACACCATAACAATGTACAAAAAAAACACAGATGACCAATACACATGCAGATAACAGACATTCTTCCAATCAAGGTGCAATATAGATATATGTAGAAAACCTCAAACATTGAAGAAACAGGACCCCAATGGTCTATACATCGAAAATGATATCATACAAATGAACATCATGATTTTAATAGTAGAATATGGTGCTTGATTATTCCTGGAATAAGGTGAATGCCTAAACATGGAACTTATCTGCATAAGAACTTTCAAGATTAAAGCATATAAAGATCATAAAACAAAATTTCTCATGCATAAATGAAAATGCTTATATACCAAAGGTGAGAAAACATCATATAAAGGAATGGCAATATAATAAGATCAAATAAAAGGTCAACTTGCTCATTAAGGAAAATGAAGTTACTTTTACACATTAAGTGTCATCCACACCATATAAATAGTGAGCCAAAGATTTCACTTAAATATATGAAAATTTAGTCATCAAGAAACTAATATGAAGCATAGGTGCATTTCTTATTAGTATGATGTTAATATGCAAGAGATGAATGCCCTGAAAATGTCAATGCTTCCATATATGAACATTAGAGACAAGTAGGAACAAGATAAGCTATGCAATCATAAGAAGTAAATAAAGAAGCATCACCAGTCATATGTTTAGATGCATCAAAATCCATTATCCATTCCACATTAGAAGAAGAATTATTAGGCAAAACAACATCTGCACATAAAGCTACTTGAGAGTCATGAGAAGTTTTCTTTTTAGCTTTAGCCATTACACGTTTTACTTTAAAACAATTCTTTTAAGGATGGTTAGTTTTACCATAATGTTTACAAGGATCATATACTTTCTTATGTTTACTATTTCCATTAAAAGCATAAGAAGCATGTCCAGAATTAATATTAGAAGGATAAGAAACTTTAGCATTATTAAAACTTTTATTATGATGCTTATTAAGAGTAGTTAGATATTTATTAGGTGTGAGTTGTCATGAAATAATTAACCGTTCTTGCTCATTGATAAATCCTTTACAAAAATCATCAAAAGTTTACTTCGTATTATTTTTAGACAATTCTAGAGCTCTATTCCTAGTTTGGATGAATATATCAAAACAAAATGGAATTTTACGTTCTGCAAGAATAATAAGAGTAGTGTCAGTTTTCTTGTAATATTTACCACAACTATTTAATTTCTCATTTAAATTTTTAAATTCAGCAAGATATAACTCAACTCTTTCAAAGTTAGCAGGTTCAAGGTCAAATATATTATTTTCAAGATAATATTCTGAAACATCATTAGATTTATCAAATAAGGAGGAAATAATTTACCGTACCTGAACCAGGTTGTCTTCTACCTCAATACTTACCTGAAGACTATCTGCGACAGTTTGACCAATGAGCCCCCTTGCTTGATCACATTTAGCTTCACATATAACCAAATCATCAGTAGCAGTAGGTTTCTTCTATTCACCATTAACTAGCCTCGAAAGATTCTTACTCCTTAGAACATCAATCATCTTTCTCTTCCAAGGAAGATAGTTAGAACCAACTAATTCAGGAACAGAAGCTACTTCAGAAGTAATAATGAGTGAAATTTTATCAAGATATAAGAAACCTTAATACTAAAAAATGATAGAAAAATAGTTAAGAACTTGAAAACAATTACACTTTAGTGATTTGAATCTGCAAAAGAACAGTTAGAAACATAGTAAAGAAAAGAGGATAAACTTTCACTTACAACCCTATAAAAAACATGTGCCCAAAAAACCCCAGTCTTCTATTATGGTCGTGTGGGGGGATCTAGAATGGCTGTTCCAATTCCAAAAACAGGTGATAATAAAAAATCTGGTAAAAAACGACCACTTTACGACCCTTTTTTATAACTGTCATTTTTATTACCAAAAGAAATCCTAGAAATGCCCAGTTTTCTGTTCTGGCCACGAGGGTGGATCCAGAATGGCTGTTCCAATTCCAAAAACAGGTCATAATAAAAACACTAGTAAAAAATGACCAAGTTAAGGCCCTTTTGGATAAATGTCATCTTTATAATTGGAAGAAATATCTCCTTGAGGAGAGCCCCGAAATCATGTAGATCTATAGAAAAAACATCAAGAAACCCTTGAAAAAAATCTGCAAAAATATTACACAACAAGTTAGGGTTAGGGTAAAAAAAATGGAGAAATATGCCCACATATGAAGAGAATCCTAATGGCTACCAAATAGAAAGAAAATCTACAACAAAATTACAATGCCCAAATGATAATCGTGATTGATTGAAAGCTATAGAAGGTACCAGATCATAGAAACCCGCTCTGATACCATGTTAGAATAATAGAGTCAAGCTAAACTATTTAACCTATCTAAGCATCCAACAACATATCATAAAAGATAAGAACAAGAAAATAAAAGGAAAAGAGAACATCGATATATGTGGTTCACCCTAATTGGTTACACACATGGGAAGGTAGTCTTCTATTATCTCCAGAATTCCTTCTCCAATCTTACAAGAGAGAAAAGCACAAATACTCCAAAGAATATAGATGATGTACAACAGTGTCACAATAGTACCACTACTACATCAAGAATACATGATATGTAGAGACTGACTTGAACCTATTATATACTAAGAGATGAGGAGAAATTACTCTCACATATTGCATTTGGGATAATATAATTCTCCAAAATAACATCTCTTAATACAATACCATGGACAAATACTCTACAAAAGTAAATACAACACCATATAACTATGGGTTAAATGTATTACTCGTTTACATAAGATTGTAGACAACTTCTGACATAATACAAAGACATTATTACCTTCCAAGGAATATAATATATTCCAGCACCATACACATCCAATTATCAACACATAGGAACGTTCACTTGGAAACCCATCTAGGAAAAACCACAAGGTGCTCTTCATCTGGCATGAGAAATATATGGCTCCTTCAGCCTACATTTGACTGTAGACTGTATTAGATCTATCTTTTTGTTCAGACTCTCTCTTTCTCTCATGCTCTTTGTCTTATTTCTCCTAAGTAGTGTTACCATATATTGATCCGCACATGGCATGGATTGACTCCTCTAGCATATGCACCTCTCTAGCAGAGCTTCTCCTCTACTACACTACCTACGATTGCATCCTATAGAATTTCAACTAATCTACCACTCAAATCTCATATCTTTCCTCTATTAACCCATCGAAAGCATCTAACAGTGATCTACAAAGCCACCAAAGAGTAAGTTAACAGCAACCACCTACATAAAGAAATCATCACCTTAACAAACAACATAAAAGAAACCCTCTAGCTATTAAATCCCTCCTATTTATACTATTTTACATGACCATGCAAGGTCAACTACATATAGGAAATTCGTTAACTGTCATCATTGTCCACCCACCAGGATACAGCTGTGGTGATCATTACTTGACACAAGGCACTAATGAGCACAACATCCATTCACTTGTGTGGCATCCACCGACTTATGCCAACTTCAACACCCACGATCATCCTATTGCTTTCAGTTGTTATTCTGCACTTATGCTACTATTTTACCCTGTGATGTCTTCCTTCCTCGTAGGTTTCCTTTCCACGCAAGTGATATCTTTTCCTCATCTTCCTTCTTTTGTGCATTTTTAATTGTCCACGTAGATTTCCTTGTTTGCGCAAATTTCTTCTATCCCTACCGCGTGCTTCCTTGTCCTGGTTTGTGCTTGCACAGTGGATTGATTCTTGTGCATTTCTTTGTTTGCACTTATTTCTTGTGCACTTTCCCCAAGCCCAATAGCTTCCTAGAACTACAACTTAGAAGTGATTCATTAAAATTTCACTTAGCAAAAAATTAAGAGAGCATCAACAACTCATTACATGGATTCCAAAATGCGAAATCAAACATACATAACATACATATGAAGACCGTTATGCTGTTGATGAAGGAACATCGCTACCGATATAATGACTTCCATAATTGGTAGATCCATTAAAAGAGGCATCACCATAAAAATTGGACAATTTTTCATTATCTGATGGATATAAATGAGGTATTAACAGAGATGATGAGTTTGTTTCAACACTATAGGATGATTTATACATTCCTTGGCTTGGCCTATCATATACACCCTGACTAGGTAAACAATAACATGAAGTACTTTCTCGATGGTGTGGATTGATAGAAGCTATAAGAATTAGAAACGAAAAAAGGAAGTGTGAGGGGTAGGTTTATGGAGAAGTGCACCAATACATATACAAATAGTAGCACCAACATCAACACTATGAGTGGGAGGCATGGAGAGAAATTCATCAGCACCGCCACTAGTACCAACCCCAATACGAATACCAACATTGTAAGGGGCAGGTGTAGGGATAACTTAACCAACACCAACACCAAAACCAACATGTATAGTATCACCAACAACAACACTACAAGGAGGAGGAGAATATAGAAATGCACCAACACCAACACCAACACCAACACCAACACCAACACCAACACCAACACTGCCACCACTATAAACATGAATTCATTTATTCTAAGTCTTATTGTCATCTATAGATCATGTGCTTTCCCACATTGGGTTTACTGGAATATGCAAATCTTTTCTTGTTTGTATTGGATTTACTAGCATCTGCACATTTTTTTCTTCACTGGATTTGTTGGCATCTGCAAATCTTTCCTTGTCTTCATTGGATTTATTGGAATTTGTAGATATTTCCTTGTTTTCATGGGATTTACTAGAGTTGGCATAGTTTCTCTTTTATGCATTGCCTTCCTCTAATTGAGCCACATGCTTGTAAATATTTTCATTAGACATCTATGATTCAAGTTTGTATCGTCAATGCTCTTCATTACAGATTTCAACCAACAAAATTATTTTGATTCTACAATATTCTATGCATGTATGCCAATATCATATTTTGGTTCTAATACTCAATATAAGGAAAACGCCATGTAGAAAAGGTTAGAGAAGATGCTCCTCTCAAAAGAGCTCAAATATCCATTAATAGTGGAGGTAGTAGTGGAGGAAGGAGACCGATGGTTGTTGCACACGATTTTCATTTAGTGTGTTTGTAAATAAAAAGCATGACTGCATATAATACAAATGCACTAATGATTCCCAAACAAAAATGCAACGGGGCTACCAAAATATGATGCATTTTATTATATACACACTAGTGCATGTATTGGCGAAAGGTACAACTTCCCTTTCGGTTTAGAATTGTTTTGTTCATTTTTTGAGAGATTTTAAAAAATCATGCCATATTTTGACCAAAACCCTCCTATGTTTATGGAAGATGTCTGTATGTGAATGTGGGAGTAGATGATTCCCAAGAGTTGGAATATTGACTTTCCGGTGACTGTCACGACATATGTGATCATGATGCTTTGTTATGAGGACACACCTAGGTTAAACATGGTCCCATATGCATATGAAATCTTGGATTGGAGAGAGTGTTTGAACATATTATTGTTATAGTTGATTTTACCACTCCAGGTGAATCACACTTGTATGGCCTTCCCCTGTCCCTCTGCAGAGTCCTTAGACCCCTTGGACCATTTTTTGTCTTTTGATGTTTCCTTGACCATCCCTAAAAACATGTGAAAATTAATACACACAACTTTTAAACCCCTAATCATGTATATACATGGGTTTTACCCCTAAAACCGTGTACATCGGGATGTGTGCATAATCCAAATCCTTTTGGAGTTTTCCTTGACATGGATTCGACTCACTTTACTCCTGGCCTTCCATATGCCTTGATATCACTCGGATTCCACCTTTCATTACCCCTTTGGAAAGCTATATTGTTGAAATAATGTAACTTTGAAGAATATTCTATATGTATTTCTTTGTGGTCCCCGATGGTCCTACTGGGAGAACCACTTGTATTAATTTGTACCCCGATGCTCCTAATTGAAAGAACTAATAAGAGTCATGAGGCAGTCCCCTCTAATTGTAGAGGTGGGTCATTATCACCCCAGTGTGGTTACTTGAGCCTACATGTGTAACTCGAGCCTATATGATTAACTCGAGCCTACATGACAGATGAGTTAACTTAAGTGAATGGATGAATATAAATAGAGGTGTAGTGCTCCTCATTTATGACACACACTCTCACTTGTGTAGCGCATTAGTGGAGAAGAGACGCAGCTGGAGAAGGAGGAGGATTAGGCTTTGATTTCCTTGCTGGTTTTATCTTTTATCTTTTTGGGGCATCTATATTGAGGAAGATTTTTCTAGGTTTTTCGATTTAGGTTTTTCCCAGGATAAATCTTTGTGTTCCTTTTGTGTGGTTGTGCTTGTCTATCTTTCAGTGATCCTATTTATATGCTTTTGTTATGAAAAATGAAATGAAATACTGATGTCTTAGCTAAGCATATGAAAATTTAACATGGTATCAGAGCCAACCTGAAAATAAGACATTGTGCAGTTACAAAATCTAGGGATTATTACTTTTTGGTTCTCTCTCCACAATTGATCATCAAAAGAAGGCTAGGCTAACTCTCCATTGAAGGGCACATCTTTCTGTCGAAGCGGAATTCGATTCCGAGCATTTTCAGTTTTCTGTGTGGAAAATTAGGGATTCTTGTAGAAGAATATTTTTTGAGTGAGCCCAGAATAGGATTTATGTCCTCATTAAAATCAAATTTTAGAGACCTCGATCAATATTTTTTGGTTGGGTGAAACTCCGAGAAAGTCAAACCCTAGTTTGACCAAGAGCTAGAAAAACCCTAAATACTAAAACTGCTACGTTTTTGTATATTCGCTATATCCAAAAATTTGAGAAGGTTCAAGAGCTAAAAATTTCAAATACAAAATATAAAATCCTGATGAACACTGTATCCAAAATTCAGCCTCAGATTCACTATATTCTAGTAGATATGATCCCTCCAAGTTAGGGTTCTAGCCTCTTCCAGAATTCATCCCTAAACAGTACACCTAGGGAAAATTGCTATAGATTGGGATACAAAGATCCAAATAGAATTCCTGAAGATGTTCCAAACATATAATGGACTTTACATTTTGTGGTCCTAATTTCAGAACCTGAATATGAACCAGTGACACGTGGCATGGCGTACAAATTCAATGTTCTAAACAGTCCTGTAACAGGTCACCTTGGGAAAATGATCATAAATCCAAATTGGTGAAACCAAATCTGCTGAAACCTATGGTTTTGGCTCAGGGACATGAGAGGTTACCTCATTATGAAATTTCAGACATAGAGGAGCAGTAATTTCGGATATATCACAGAAAACAGTAACAGGAATTTCTGCAGAAGAAATTGGAAAACTAGGGCTTCCTGTTCCAGGAGCTTCCCTCCATTGTTTTGAGAAAAGGAGTACATTGGACAGCTCCATTTGAAGAGATATATCTTTATATCCAATCAGATCTAAAATATTCCAAGTTTTGAAAATTAGGGTTTCTCTGACAAACCCTAGTTCAGCCAGTTCCAGAAGCAGGACGAACACCTCAAATCGATAAGATCTAATCTTTTGTTATTTGCATTTGAGGTTCTCATTTCAAAGTGATATATCACATCAGATTGATGATAAGCTTGGTGAAGTTGAAAAATTCCAAGCATGAAAGTATTTGATCTCTCTGAAGAAAATGAATTGGACACCTACATGAGTAGAGAGGTTCCAGTTCTAGAGGGAGATGAGCCTCAAAGCCTTACACAAGAAGAACTTGATCAAGGCCAAGAAGATCACTGTTTATTCAATCACGGATCAACTTGTACCACAAGTGTCTTCCCTAAAGGCACTGAAGATGTTTGATTTCTTGATCAAGCTATTTGAAGATAAGAACATAATTCAGAAGATGGATTTGAGAAAATAGTTGAATAATGTGAAGATCCAAAATGCATAACATCTTGAAGCAGTAGAAGAAGAAGCAGAGAATGAAGAAGTGGTGATAGCCACCTTGAATGGCCTCCCATGATCATGGGATTCATTCATGCAAGGAATGTGTGCCAGAATAAAGTGATTACTTTCAGTTGACTTTGGGAAGAAGAATAAGCTCGTCTCATAAGAAGAGAAGAAGAAAGATGGGAGCAAATTGAAGATCAAGATATCACCATTCAAAGAAGGTCCCTTAAGCGATGAGGAATATGAAGAACTCAATTCTTAATGAACCTCTTATCCATCTTATCATTTGGATAAGAAATGATGATAAATCAAAATGATCAAGATGGAGTCTACCCACGAAACAAATAAAAGATAAGTATTCAATTGTCATTTCATGATATTGTTTTACATTTGATTATATTCAGTTGATGTGTTATGCATGATAGATTGTTTGCATTAATGACTATATACTACTAATATGCATGTGATGGGTAAGTAGCTCATGGTGCTATACAACTCTCCATTTCTACTTATCAAACCTCTTTGCTGACATACTGGATTAGTCTAGAAATTTTCTGTGAGATATGGATGAATGTTGTATTGGCTAAACAGTTGCATGATGCATAAGAATTTGTTGTTATGCATATGATTTATGAAATAGTTCTAACCATGCAACTGGTGCATTTGAATTGTAGGAAAGGTCCTGTACAACCTCCTACAAGAAAAGAAGGATGAGACTTGTTCCAAAGAACAAGTGATGACAATTAAATAAACATGAATCTGAAGCTCCCAGGGTCAGAGACACCATGACGGAAGAAAGATCTTCAAAAAGTGGTAGATCTACCTCGAAGGATGAATACTACCATTGGTATGAGAGATAACTCAAGATGAAGAAAATAATGCTATGAAAGAAGCTATGATCAAAGAATAACCGTTGATCATGGGGAATGATGTATACAATATTATTTCGAGACATAAAGGAAAGTATGTAGTATCCTCCATATGGATATACAAGAACAAGTGTACAAAGAAAGGTTCGTGATTTGCCTCAGAAAGAATAGACTATGACATGACATACTCTATTGACCAATATATATCAAGCATAGAAATACATGTACAAAATGAAGAAGGAAGATAATACTCCACTTCAGGGGGAGTGACTACAGAAGATATGTGAGTTCGACACGGTATGACATGATGGACAGCTTCTTGATGGATCGAGACTTTTGGGTTCCAACCTTCAAAGTTGAATGTAGAAGACTATGATATATTGATGATCTGACAAGATGAACTCATGGAAGATGTTATGATAAAATAATACTAGAATGATGTTTGGGATATAGTACTCAAACAAGAAAGCAATAATGTGGTATCTTACAAATGGATTTGCAAGATAAAATATGTCGCTGATAGAAGTAAGGAAAGACTTGTTGCTAGAGGTTTCTATAAGAAAGAGGGAATTAATTCTTAAGAGACACTTACTCCAGGAAGAAAGGTACACTTCCTTCATAACTATGATGGTAGTTTCTTCCATGATGAAGTAAAGACAATCCTTCCTTAATGGTATGATTGGGGAACAGTTTTACATCGAAAGGATTTGAAGTTGAAGACAGATGGAATCATATATGTAAGTTGAAGAAGGCCCTCTATGGCATGAAGCAAGCTCCCAGAGCTTGGTATGGAAGGATAGACAGTTTCTTGTCAATTATGGGCTTTACCAAGAGTAAAGCTGATCCTAACCTTTATCTCAAGGTTGTAGAAGATGAACCTATCATCCTGTTATTATATGTGGATGACTTATTCTTGACAGGGAAGGAGAAACAGATCATGGAAAGCAAGAGGAAACTAGCAGAAGAATTTGAGATGAAATACCTTGGGTTAATGAACTATTTCCTAGGTGTGGAAATATGACAAAGTTCAGAAGAAATCTTTCTCAACCAAGGAAAGTATGCGGTAGAGATATTGAAGAGATTCAATACGTTGGAATGCAAATCCATGGCCACACCCATGGAATCCAACCTGAAGCTATTAGCTGATGACTCATCAGAGTTAGTGGATGTGACTCATTACAGATAGATCATTGGGTCATTAATGTACTAAACAAATTCCAGACCAGACATTTGTTTTGCTGTGAACACCTTAAGTCAATATCTTGTTCAACCAAGACGGGTTCACCTAGTAATCGTAAAACATGTGATGAGATATCTGAAAGGGACTATAGACTTTGGTCTATACTATGATGGTAGCCATGAATATAGATTGTATGGCTACATAGATGCAGATTGGGATAGAAGTATCTCAGAGAGGAAAAGCACATTAGGTGGATGATTTTGTTTGGGGTCTTCTATGAGTTCATGGTTTAGCAGGAAACAATCCAGTGTTTCTCGTAGCACGACTGAAGCAAAATACATAGAATATTGCTCTACTAAGTTGTGAAGTCATATGGCTTCGGAAGCTGATATCAGGTCTCTTTGACTTGAAGATGGATACTACAATGATTTTATGTGATAACCAGATTTGTGATGACAGAGAACCCTGTGTTCCGATTGTAACACATAAAAATTAGGTATTTCTACATATGAGATAAGATGTAGATGATTATGTTTCAGTATTTACATACTGTAGATGAAGATGATGATGATTCTGTATTTCTATACTAAATATGTAGATGATGATAGTTTGAATGATGATGTACTAATGAAGCCTCTGTCTTGGGTAAAGTTCAAACACTTTTGAGACAAGCTTGGTGTTGTTCGAAAAGACCTTCCTCGAAAGGGGGAGTAGTGATGTTGCAGTGGGATTGTATCATCCCTGGGAACTTGCCCTAAATTGATTTGGAGACCTCGGTCCTCGAGAATGAAGAGGGATTGTATCATCCCAGGACATCTGTCCAAAAGTGATCTGGTGACCTCGGTCTTCGAGAATGAAGTGGGATTGCATCATCCCTGAACTTCGGTTCAAAATGTATCCAGAGGTCTCGACCCCCGTGAATGTTGTGGGATTGCATCATCCCTGAACTTCGGTTCAAAATGTATCCAGAGGTCTTGGCCCCCATGAATGTGGTAGGATTGCATCATCCCTGAACTTCCATTCAAAATGTATCCGGAGGTCTCGGCCCCCGTGAAAGTGGTGGATTGCATCATCCCTGAACCTCGGTTCAAAATGTATCTAGAGGTCTCAGCCCCCATGAAAGTGGTAGGCTTGCATCATCCCTGAACTTTGGTTCAAAATGTATATGGAGGTCTCAGCCCCCATGAAAGTGGTGGATTACATCATCCCTAAAACTTGGTTCAAAATGTATCTGGAGGTCTCGGCCCCCATGAAAGTGGTGGATTGCATCATCCCTGAACCTCGGTTCAAAATGTATCCAGAGATCTCGATCCCCATGAATGTGGTAGGATTGTATCATCCTTGAACTTCAGTTCAGAACGGATCCGGTGAATTCGGTACTCGAGAACATGTGTTGATCCCGTAATTCCTAGAGGAAGGATTGTCTGAGTTCCACATATGTGTTGATCCCATAATTCCAAAAGGAAGGATCATTAGTAACTCCATAAAGACCTAAATCCCATAATTACGAAAGGAAGGATCATTGAATTGATCCCGTAATTCCAATAGGAAGGATTGTCTGAGTTCCACAGATGTGTTGATCCCGTAATTCCAATAGGAAGGATTGTCTGAGTTCCACATCTGTGTTGATCCCGTAATTCTGAAAGGAAGGATCGTTAGTAACTTCGTAACGACCTAAATCCTATAATTCCGAAAGGAAGGATCATTGAATTGATCCCGTAATTCCAATAGGAAGGATTGTCCGAGTTCCATAGATGTGTTGATCCTGTAATTCCAATAGGAAGGATTGTCTGAGTTCCACAAATGTGTTGATCCCATAATTCTGAAAGGAAGGATTGTTAGTAACTCCATAAAGACCTAAATCCCGTAATTCTGAAAGGAAGGATCATTAGTAACTCCGTAAAGACCTAAATCCCGTAATTCCGAAAGGAAGGATCATTGGTAACTCCATAAATACCTAAATCCTGTAATTCTGAAAGAAAGGATCATGTTGATGTTTTGATTATGTTGATGTTTTTATGATGATGATGACGTACTGATTGAAAGATCAAAATATGATTATGATGTTGTTGCTGAGGATGATGATGTTCTTTGATCGAAAGATTAGAATATGATGATGATGATGTTTCTCTAATAGAAATATCAGAAGTTGCTGATGATGTTGATGTTCTCTGATTGAAAGATTAGAATATGATGATGATTTTGTTGCTGATGATGATGATGTTCTCTGATCAAAAGATCAGAATATGATGATGATGTTGTTTCTTTGATCGAAAGATCAAAAGTTGCTGATGATGATGTTCTCTGATCGAAAGATCAGAATATGATGATGATAATGTTTTCTGATTGGAAGATCAGAAGTTGCTTATGATTATGATGTTGTTGATGATGATGATGTTTTTTTATCAAAAGATCAGAATGCAATGATGATGATGATGTTTCTGATCGAAAGATCAGAATGTGATGATGATGAGATCCTGATGATGATGATGCTATATTATCAAAGTATGATGATGATGATGTACTGATCGAAATATCAGAATATGAAGATGAGTTGATGTTAGAGTATGATGATGTTCGGTTTATGATGTTTCGGATCGAAAGATCAGAGGCTGATGATAATGATGATTCTGATTGAAAGATCAGAATGTGATGATGATGATATTTTGATGCTGATATTTTGATGATGATGATGTTGATGTTTTCATGATGATGTTTCTGATCGAAAGATCAGAGTATGATGATAATGTTGTTGCTGATCAAAAGGTCAAAGTGTTGAAGAAGATGTTTCTGATCGAAAGGTCAAAGCATTGAAGATGATGTTAATCAAAAGGTCAAAGTGCTGAAGAAGATGTTGCTGATCGAAGTAGTTAAAGTACTAATGATGCTGAAGACTAAAGACTGAAGATGAATACTACATGATGTTGAAAAGCTTCCAATGATTTATAGATGTATCACCCTGATGATGTTGATGATGTCCTCTATCTCTCTCCTATTATTGTTGTTGTTGATTTTGTTATAGAATACCCTTCTCGTTAAGGGGGAGTGTTGAAATATTGTAACTTCAAAGAATATTCTATATGTATTTCTTTGTGGTCCCTGATGGCCCTACCAGGAGAACCACTTGTATTACTTTGTACCCCGATGCTCCCAATTGAAAGAACTAATAAGAGTGATGAGGCAGTCCCCTCTAATTGTAAAGGTGGGTCATTAGCACCCCAGTGTGGTTACTTGAGCCTACATGTGTAACTCGAGCCTATATGATTAACTTGAGCCTACATGACAGATGAGTTAACTTAAGTGAATGGATGAATATAAATAGAGGTGTAGTGCTCCTCATTTATGACACACACTCTCACTTGTGTAGCGCATTAGTGGAGAAGAGACGCAACTGGAGAAGGAGGAGGATCAGGCTTTGATCTCCTTGCTGGTTTTATCTTTTATCTTTTTGGGGCATCTATATTGAGGAAGATGTTTCTAGGTTTTTCCATTTAGGGTTTTCCCAGGATAAATCTTTGTGTTCCTTTTGTATGGTTCTGCTTGTCTATCTTTTAGTGATCCTATTTATATGCTTTTGTTATGAAAAATGAAATGAAATACTGATGTCTTAGCTAAGCATATGAAAATTTAACATATATAAGGAACTCTTTGGTACATTGAAGGCATATGAGAGAATTGAGAGAAAAGAAACTATAGTCCATTGTTGTCAGAACTTGTGCTTGAGTCTGCATCACTTTGTCCCTTGGAGCACTTTTGTGTTCTTCCTAAGCTTGCTTTTTGCTTGTGATCTTGCTATCGAGAGATGTAGGATTGAGGTGGTGGAGGCCCAAGTGGGGGATTCAGTTTCTTCGATTCGCAAACGTGCCGATAGAGGTTTTATCCATTGTAATCTCTGATTTTATATTAATAGAAATATATTTTCCTGTATAATAATGTATGTTTGAATGAATATTTTATCCATGGATGATTTCAAATGCTTATACATTGTTGATTATATATGCTAGAATAGATCTAACACCAAGATATATAGTATACTTGTCTTGTTTACTTGTTATTGAGGGAGTGATTCATCAATTGAAGCTGAAGTTGGAAAGCTCAACGGGGATCTACTTCAACTGTCTGGAATAAGGTACGAGGTCTAATCCTTTACTGTTAGATATTTGATTTCTATTGCATATTGGAAAGGATTGATTTTTGGAGTCAAGCTGTCTGTTGTGGTACCCCAAGCCATAGTAATTTCTCTCCATAAGAATTATTCACTCAAGACAAGCCAACATATGGTAGAGATAAATTTAGCGTTATGTTTGAATCAATCAAGTTTAATTTTATTCTTTTTATACATCATGAAAAAGAAAATTGTTTTAAATTGTTAACTTAGATTCATTTTTAATGAAATTATCTAATTAATATCTTGTCCAATAAACATTACATGTGTTGGGACATTTGATGGTGATCTGCCACCTCCTATGCTTCAAGATAAGAAGGATAATGATCTAGATGCATCTCATCCCAAGGAACCCCATTTATCAACACGTGCCCTTCAACCCATGCAAGATGAGAAGTTCTAACAAGACATCGTAGGCATTGTATCTATGATGTTGCACGATCAAGGGTTTCATCCTTTATATGCGAGGTACATTTTAAGAAACCATTTTCGAGAAAATTTATGGATGATACTTATTTCTTTATGCTTGTGATATTTTATAAGCTATCCATAAAACTAGTTCATCAAGATATGAGGGAGGATATCCTCCCTCAGTTGGTCAACCTCCTTTTCCACCAGATGCTTCGACTAGTGGCACAACCTCCACATCCACTGCACCTCCTCTTCATCCTCCACCTCCTTCCCCTCCACCTTTAACATATAATCCACCACATCCTCCTCCACTGTTGATGTCTCATCCACCTCCTCCCCCACCATGTCGTGCTCCTCCACCTCCTTTGAAATCATCTAGTTCTCTACTCGTACTCAACCTTCCTCTAGAACCTACATAATCATAACCTCTACTTTTTCTCGACTGAACCTTTGTTTGTACACATCAAAATGATCATCAACTAGTTCCTACTTCACTCGTTTCTATTTTATATAGGTTTAGAGAGGGTCATACACTGTGTCTTGATGGCCCTATCCATCCTACTCTTAGACCTCTTTTTATTTCTTGTATAGGTACTGAAGCCTATAGATCTGTTGGAAGAGGTGCTGATATTTCCTCTAGTTCTATTGATGGAGGTGATGAAGCATATATCTCTAGTTTGAGAGATACGGATGATGCCTATACTAGTGGAGGTGGAGGAGATATGTCATAATAGTTATTCAACTAGAGATATATTATTATATTTTACACATTGTACACTTATTATTATGTTATATATGTTCATATATATATACATACTACATTTTTCATTTTTATGTTGATGTTTATTTATTTATGTGGTCAAAATGATCATCATGGAATGTTAATTATGTCTATATGTATTACTAGTTATGCATGTTAGAATATGTTTAAATCTATTTGTTGTATATGTTACATAAATATGTTGGAATATTATACAATACTTGGAGGGTTGGGGGTGAATTAGTATTGATGAATTTTAACAATTAAACCCAATTTTAACTTATTCATTAACACACATGATCAACAAGATATAAGGAACATAATTTTTATTGTGGTATCCCAATTGGGAAAACCACCAACACTTTCTATTACTACAAAATTATATTTACAAAATGATTTCTTCCTATTTCTGTAGACAAGGATGCTACTACTATCCTATTTAAAATAAACTACTAGAAGGACGCTATGGCCCCTAGTTTTATTAGCTAGTACTGAAAGGATGCTATGACACCCTATTTAAAAAATACCACTGGAAGGAGGATACGAACCCCTGGTTTATTAGCTAGTACTGAACGGATGCTATGACACCCTATTTACAAGCTACCACTAGAAGGGGGCCATGACTACCTGGCTTATCAGGTGTTGTTGAAAGCATTCTATGACATCCTATTTATAAGCTACCACTGGAAGGAGGCTACGACCTCATATATTTATCACCTGCTATTGAAAGGATGCTAGGACACCCTATTTACTAGCTACCACTTGAAGGAGGCTACAAACCCCTTGTAGGAATATAACATGCTGTAGCCATTAGAGGAAATTTCAATAGAAAATTGGCCTTTCAAAAATAATACAAATTCCATGTCATCATGTATTAGCCAATAAAAATTCTTTAAAATTCACAAAGGGGGCACCTCGTAAACAATTTTTTAATATAAATTTGGGGATAGGTATCATAAAAGAACTACATTTTTTGTTCGTATTTTCGACATATCTCCCTGTGCTTTTACTCCAATTTCGATTGAGAGAGATTGTTAGATGTGGAATTAAATTACGCACCCAACGAGTACACTCGGCATACTTTTGACGGGCCCCTCTACCCCAAAAACAAGAAATACCTGAAAAAACGTGATGATGACATCATCATCACGTTTTTTCAGGTATTTTTTGTTTTTGGAGTAGTGGGGCCCATGAAAAGTATGCTGAGTGGTACTCATTGGATGTGGAATTTAATTCTGCATCCAACAAGCTCTCCCGATCGACATTTGATTAAAAACACAGGGAGATATGTCAAAATTACGAACAAAAAAATAGTTTTTTCTTTTCTTCTTCCAAAAGTAATAAATATTATTTTATTATTTTCACTATTATTTTATTAATTTTCCTTAGGAGGCCAATTTTAAGTTGAAATTTCATCTAATGACCACCCTCCCACCCTAATATGTTTTTATCAAAACTTCCATATCTTATTATGTTTTCAATTATGTCATTGGTTTCTCATCGCTTTCTTGGCCTCTATCTTTTGTTGCTCCTGCTACATGGATCTAGACTTCATAAACACATTTTTCCTCTAAAACCTCTATTTATAATTACCTTTAATGCGTATCTCACCACATATGTTCAATGTTGGAAACCTGTGTCTTTTAATTTAAACCATCACACAACTTCATCATGACCTTTAACAATAGATGATGTCTTTTTAAACACATCTCTTAACAACAATCACTGCTTTGTTTATACAGCCACGCCCCTTTTTATTCATCATAACTCAGTTTAACAGAATTAACTAATTTGTTATTTTCTAATGCTACCATGTGTATTCTTCTTAGATCTACAATAATATGTTATGCTACATGGATAATAAACATTGTTTATTATATATTTCGTTACCATATCTTTGTTTTGTGTATTTTGCTTGATAACAAACATTTTGTTTGTTTCATGATATATTTTAACAATTCGTGTATCTTATTATTGTAGATGATTGTATATTCATTAATATATATCTTACTCCTATCGGTTATCGCATCATGTATTTTATTTTATCTTTCTTCCATCTACATAAATAATTTCTTCAAGCATCAAACTTTCACCCTCGTTGATCATTTAGATCTGGTTCTTGTTATGTTGTAGATGCATGTAACTTATTCTCATGATTTCAACATCTTCAACCATATCTAAACACCTTTAAGGTGCTTCTTTCCCGACATTTTATATCCCTTGTGTGGGGATTCTTCACCATGTGTATGAATACTTTACAATCCTGTGTGGGAATTTAAAAATATTGTAAAAGCATAAATCCTTCTGCAATGGCCTTTCCACAACAACCTTTCTACAACATAAATATTTCTGAAATTAAATTTATGCAACTATATTTTCACAATAGAAATCCTTCCGCAAATTCCTTTATAGAATGACCTTAGCAAAATGACCTTACTACATTTATCTTTCTGCAATCTTTCTTTCCGCCAATGTGGGTTGAAAGTATGTATTTCAAATTTTTTGAAATAGGATTGTGCAAATTCCCTTTGCAATTAACCTTTCCACAATGATCTTTCAAGAATTAACTTTCCGTAATGATCTTTCCACAATTAACTTTCTACAATTACCTTTCCATAACTACTTTTTTGCAATTACATTTTTGCAAACTCCTTCCACAGTTAGCCTTTCATAATTAACCTTCTGTAATACCCCGGTTTTGACCCCATTGCATTAGATGTACATGATGTATATATTCTAAATAATCATGGTGTGGAGCTAAAGGCCAAGGCCCCACCATTGATTGGTTATGCTATGTTTCGGGTTGAAATTGTCAACGATTGTATATCGGGGCATGTGGCATACATATCAAGTTTTGTCATCATGTAAATATGCATCTTTAATTAAATAACCCAACCAGCTACGTTTGCGGCAACTAAATTGAGAAGGGGCATGATTTTCACAAGGATAAGGGTGGGGGAATTGTCAAACCTTGAGCCATGAGGGAAAAACCCATGTGTCACCACCTTGTCTTATCCAACCACCACCATTAAGAACTACTGCTTGTAGTTGGGGCAGTTATGGATAGGAGTGGAGTGTGGTAGGACTGTCAGTCCTTGCCCACACGCACACTCCACCAGCGTGGTTGACCTCACGATGGCAAGAAAAAACCACTTCCATCACACTTGTGGACATACCACTCTCTCCACTGTCTATTCATCCACTATGCATTATCTCCATTGTCTGTTCATTCCTCAGGGTGGTCTGATTGTTCCCACGCATAGGCTTCTTTTCGGCTGGATCTCGCATAGTCAAGAGAGAGAGGAGCCATCTCCACTATCATCCACATTTTCCACATGAAGGAACTTGGTGTGTTTCGGTTTGTATTTGGGATTGGGTGTAAATATTCTCTCATGTTCTGTGTTCTTCGTTGTGGTTATTCATGCAGCAAGCTGGGAGCCATTCGGTCACTATCACCCATGATTTTTCCTATCGAGAGCCATTTTACACTCAGGGACTATGTGTAAGTTTTCCTTACTGATTTGTGGCTCATGCATATGTGTTTCCCTCTATATTTTGGGGTCTGGTGCAAGTTTCTCTCGTGCACAGGCTAGGAGATTGTATTTCTTCCCCAGTGTGGTCTAGGTAAGTTTTCGGGGTGACTTTGTTGTCTAGGACGGACTTCTATTTCCCCCCCATATTGTGAGTTGTGTTTACTGATACATTTGGGACTGTGTAATTCTCTTGGGAGTCGTTTTGGCCACGATAGGGCCAAGAACGACTCAGGAGTCGTTTTCCCTGTTTAAGCTGTGACAGCTGATTGTTGGCATGAGTGCCATGGTTGGTCTTCAGATTGTGTTGGGAGAAGGGATGGGGGCTTGGGTTGCTTGATAAACCTGGTGTGTTTGGAAACCACACAGATAGAGCTTAAGGGCTGGCTTTCTTCTTCACAACCCCTGAATAGAATTGGAAGGGAAGGCAGGGCCTAAGGGACTTTGTAGCAGAGAAGGGACTGATTCCTTATGTTGGGTGTGTGTGGGTGTCTTAGAAGTCAGGCTAGTTCTGATGTAGGTATTCCTAGCTCTGTAATGGGCTCACCGACTTAGAATTTAGCCTTTCCCAACTCCTGGATGGCCTGATAAACCTGACCATGTTGGCTTGGCTATCTTGTTGATGGCCTGATAAACCCAACTGTGTTGGCCCGCTGTGTTTCGTGTACCCTTGGCTATGTGTAAGCATTCTTGTTCCTTATTCCTTGGAGAATCATGCCCAGCTCGGGGGTGGTAGCGTTGCTGAGAGATTAAGGAGCATGCTGGCCTATGGTTGGGTGGAATGTTGCAGCGACGTAGCTCATTGCAGAATGAGTTCTTTATAAGATAAGTGATCTTGTCTATTTTACTTCTGCAATTGTATTTTCTATTAATGAATGTGATGAACATGTTGAATGCTTGTAGGAACGTATGTTTACTTCCGCTGTGTATGATAAATAGTTGCATCTGTGTATGTTCCACTTCAATGCATTCTATTTCATAATTTTCATATGAATGTACATGTTCATGAGGCTCTTAGCCTGGATGGTTAATGCCATGGAAGCGTCCTCTTCGCCCGTCAGAGGGTCGGGGACGTCACAATGTGGTATCAGAGCTCATGTTGCAGCATGGGCCTGAATGGACCACGAAGATGCAGTGATAGAAGCCAGCTTTCTTTTTGTCTAGTAGAGATCAAAAGTTGATGACATAAAACTTCCACAAATTTGTCTAAGTGTTTGAACTTTCAGTTCATCAGAACACTTCGCGGGAAGGACTTCCGATGCAGAGGAAGAGCTAGGCAGAAGCATACCCGATGAAGGACAGTTGGAACAAAAATTACAGAAAATTTTCTAAGTGTTTGACATCTGTTGGTGGAAAATTTTTATCGAGCTCTCGTCGTTGTGGATGGCTAGACAACTGCGCATCTGATGGGTAAGGCCTTCGACTGCCGATGCTGTAAAGAAATTTTGAAAAATTTTCTAAGGCCTGAAATCATCGACTATCGGAAGAAGATAGTGTTTCGTATGCCATCATTTCGGAAGCGTAGAGCATTATCCTTCCGACGAGAAGAGATTACCGATACCGGTTAGGTTATGCCATAGGAGATTGGGCCACCGATCGGGAGAAGAGAAAATACGGTGGGTCACTATTGTGGCTGCTGATAGAACTATTTCACCGATGAAAAGAAGAGAATTGAGCCAATCAAGTGGCGAGAAGGAAGACTAAAGGGAGAATTTTGAAAAAAAATTCTAAGTCCTGGAGTCATCAGCCATCAGTGATGGTTAGTTGATTGAACATCCACCGTTGCGGCTACCTAGATGAATAACCACCTGATGCACAAGACACCCGACCATGGATGCAGTGCATAGGCTGGTTTCATCGTCGATTAGTTTCAGATAGTTGGATGTGGATCGGATGCAGCAGAGGAAGCTAGTTGTTTTGACCTCCGAAACATCGGATTGTTAGTTGGGACAAGACCCGATCTTGTACAAGGAAATTTTGAGTTTTTCCATGGGATTTCTTAGAAAATTTTGACTATTTTTCAGTGGGATTTTCAGCTGTTTTTCAGTGGATTTTCAGGGTTGAAAAGGAGAAAGTGGTAGCGATCTTATGCACTAGATTGCACAAAAATTGTAGATTTACAAAAATAAAATAAAAAAATGAGGGCATTGCCCTCGACCCACCCTACAGTGGCGCAAAGAAGCCACAAGGGGGCAATCCCCCTTGACCCCTATTATTCCCCTGAGACAGACATCCTTTGTTGAAGAAAATCCTGTGTTTAGGCAAATTTGTTATTTTATGACTATTCCAGGAGAAGGTAAGTAATGCTAGTTTATATCAATGTTATGCATCTAACACTTGTGTTACTAACACATTTGCGGAATCATAGTCACCTTCAACGACAGTATTCAAGGTAGTGCAGTTTGATAAGTAAGTGGTGGTTCAGTTATGAGAACCCATGACAGATATGATGCTCAAGATTCTTACGAGCATGCCCGAGATGCCATAGGAGAAAATGTTCGTAACATAAATTATGACATAGAGTCTAATGGAAGGAGATTCCAAGAGACACCACCAGATGTTGCAGCCACCATGAGAAGCTTGGTTAAATCCCAGGAAGAGCAGCATCAATTCAATCCTGCCATATTGCATAGTTTAACAGACTTGCAAAAAAATATAGACTCTGGACGAGGTGCAGCAAGACCAGAAGGCAGTAAGAGCAGTATTAGGAGAAAGAGAGGGACTTCTAGTGGATCATATGATTCTGAAGAATCCAGCGGGGATTCAAGTTCCTCTTCTCATAAAAGGAAAATAAAGAGAGACCATAGGGATCGCTCTCGGGATGAATTTAAGAAAGCTAAACCTCCTACATTTGATGGTGAGGTAAAGACTGGACAAGAGGCTAAAGCTTGACTTCTTGGGATAAAGAAGTACTTTCAAGTGCATGACTATTCGGGATACATGAAGGCAAGAGTTTCCATATTCAATCTAAATGGAAGGGCATCCATTTGGTGGGAACACTTCAAGCAAGTAAAGAGGATCAATGAAAGGAGACTTAAGTGGAAACAATTCAAGAAGTATTTCAAGCAGAAATACCTCTCTGACATGTATTATGTTGACAAGATTAAGGAGTTCCATGAGTTGAGATTGGGACAGCGGACCATGGAAGAATATGCAAATAAGTTTTTGGAGATGTTGAGGTATGTCCGGTACATCAGAGATGAAAAAGTGAAGGTCCAACATTTTCTGATTGGATTATCTCAGTCTTATAGAGATAGAATTGAGTTTTATGAACCTAGAACTCTTGAAGAAGTAATAAGGAATGCTAAGTATTTCTATGAGCAAATCAAAGGTAAGCCGGATTACCACAAGGCATGGAAGGACAAGAAGAATGAGAAGTTTGACCAAAGAAAGAAAGGTTTCAAACCTTCTAAGTTCAAGAATCAGCAGAAGTAGCCATCCCAAGCTGCGAGTAAGCCAGTCGGAATGACAGAAGAAAATCCTAAGGATCCACAATAGAATAGAGGGCCACTTCAATACTAGAAATGTGGAGGACCCCACATGCATAGAAATTGTCCACTCAAGAATGAGAGTGCAAGGCCAGCTTACAACGTTCAAGAAGAAAAAATAGTGGGTCAAGTAAAAAGGGCAGTCCCTAGGATTTATGCAGCACTGGAAGACTGCTAAGCAGATCACCAGTCAACTGTGGTTGAAGTATCACGTAAGATTGCTGAGCAATCTTTTTCTATTCTAATTGACCCTGGTTCTACACATAGTTACATTACTCCTAGAGTGGTGGAGAATTGTGCTTTTAAGAAAGTAAAGCATAGGAAATCTTGGTTAGTTCAGCTAGCCACTGGAACTAAGAGAAAGATCAGTGAATTGGTAGAGAAATGTCCATTGGTCATGAATGGATTGGTCACTTGTGTGAACCTGAATGTTCTACTGCTTGGTTCCTATGATGTTCTCATTGGAATGGATTGGTTAGAAGATCACATCGTGAATCTTGATTGCTACAATAAGACTTCTGAATGCATGAATGAAGAAGGGTACCCCGTAGTTGTGGAAGGTATTCCAAAGGCGATTTTGGTACGGCAGGTTTCAACAATACAGTTAAAGAAGTTCTATAGGAAGGGTTTCTAGTTGTATGCAGCTCATATCTTGGAGACATGAGGAGATGAAAATTCAAGGTTGGAGGACTATCAGGTGTTACAGGAATTCAAGGATGTGTTTCCTGACAAGATTCTAGGGATTCCTCCAAAGAGGGAAATTGACACAATTGAACTTGTGCCAGGAGAAACACCGGTGTCCAAGGCACCCTACAGGATGAGTACACCAGAGATGCTACAATTAAAGATGAAACTGCAAGAGTTGTTGGAAAATAAGTATATCCAGTCGAATGTGTCTCCTTGGGTAGCACTAGTTCTGTTTGTAAAGAAGAAAGATGGTACACTTAGGTTATGTATTGATTATAGACAATTGAACAAGGTTACTGTGAAGAATAAATACCCTTTCCCTAGGATTAATGACCTCTTCGATCAAATGAAAGGAGAAAAGGTATTTTCCAAGATTGACTTGAGGTTTGGTTACCATCAGGTGAGAATCAAGGATGAAGACATTCATAAGACAGCCTTCAGGACAAGGTACGGGCATTATGAGTTTATAGTGGTACCATTTGCTCTCACAAATGCACCGGTTTTGACCTCGTTACATTAGATGTACATGATGTATATATTGTAAATAATCATGGTGTGGAGCTAAAGGCCAAGGCCCCACCATTGATTGGTTATGCTATGTTTCGGGTTGAAATTGTCACCGATGGTATATCAGGGAATGCGGCATACATATCAAGTTTTATCATCATGTAAATATGAATCTTTAATTAAATAACCCAACCATCTACATTTGCGGCAACTAAATTGAGAAGGGGCATGATTTTCACAAGGATAAGGGTGGGGGAATTGTCAAACCTTGAGCCATGAGGGAAAAACCCATGTGTCACCACCTTGTCTTATCCAGCCACCACCATTAAGAACTACTGCTGGTAGCTGGGGCAGTTATGGTTGGGAGTGGAGTGTGGCAAGACTGACATTCCTTGCCCACACACACACTCCACCAGCGTGGTTGACCTCACGATGGCAAGCAAAAACCATCGCCATCACTCTCGCGAACATACCACTCTCTCCACTATCTATTCATCCACTATGCATTATCTCCATTGTCTGTTCATTCCTCAGGGTGGTCTGATTGTTCCGACGCACAAGCTTCTTTCCGGCTGGGTCTCGGGCAGTCAAGAGAGAGAGGAGCCATCTCCACTATCATCAACATTTTCCACACAGAGGAACTTGGTGTGTTTCAGTATATATTTGGGATTGGGTGTAAATAATCTCTCTCACACTCTGTGTTCTACGTTATGGTTATTCACGCAGGAAGATGGGAGCTGTTCGGTCACTATCACGCACGATTTTTCCTGTGGAGAGACATTTTACGCTCAGAGACTGTGTGTAAGTTTTCCTTACTGATTTGTGGCTCGTGCATATGTGTTTCCCTCTATATTTTTGGGTCTGGTGCAAGTTTCTCTCGTGCACAGACTGGGAGACTGTATTTCTTCCCCGGTGTGGTCTGGGTAAGTTTTTCGGGTGACTTTGCTATCCAGGATGGACTGTTGTTTCCCCCACCCTATTGTGAGTTGTGTTTAATGATATGTTTGGGACTGTGTAATTCGCTTGGGAGTCATTTTGGACATGATAGGTCCAAGAACGACTTAGGAGTCATTTTCCCTGTTTAAGCCTTGACAGCTGATTGTTGGCATGAGTGCCATGGTTGGTCTTCAGACTGTGTTGGGAGCAAGGATGGGGGCTTGGGTTGCTTGATAAAACTGGTGTATTTTGAAACCACACAGACAGAGCTAGAGGGATGGATTTCTTCTCCATAACCGATGAATAGCATTGGAAGGGAAGGCAGGGCCTGAGGGATTGTGTAGAAGATAACGGACTAATTCCTTGTGTTGGGTGTGTGTGGGTGTCTTAGAAGTCAGGCTATTTTTGGTGTAGGTATTCCTAGCTCTGTAATGGGATCACTAGCTTAGCATTTATCCTTTCCCAACTCCTGGATGGCCTAATAAACATGACCATGTTGGCTTGGCTGTCTTGTTGATGGCCTGATAAACCCAACTGTGTTGGCTTGGATATGTTTTGTGTACCATTGGCTATGTGTAATCCTGTTTGTTCCTTATTCCCTGGAGAATCATGCCCAGCTCAGGGGTGGCAGCGTTGCTGAGAGATTAAGGAGCATGTTGGCCTATGGTTGGGTGGAACGTTGCAGCGACGTAGCTGGTTGCGAAACGAGTTCTTTATAAGATAAGTGATCTTGTCTATTTTACTTCTGTAGTCATATTTTCTGTTAATGAATGTGATGAACATGTTGAATGCTTGTAGGAATGTATGTTTGCTTCCGATGTGTATGATAAATAGTTGCATATGTGTATGTTCCACTTCAATGCATTCTATTTCAGCATTTTCTTATGAATGTACATGTTCATGAGGCTCTTAGCCTGGATGGTTAATGCCATGGTATCGTCCTCTTCGCCGGTCAGAGGTTCGAGGACGTCACACCTTCTGCAATTGTAGGTTGCATGTTTAGGGTTGAAATGATTCCTTTCAACTTTTTCAAAATAGGATTTGCAAATTCCTTCCGCGATTTACTTTCTACAATTGCATATTGTAGATTATGTTCATTTCCCAAATTTCAAAAAAAAAACCATTATTGTGTGGCCACAACATTCTTTCTGCAGTTGGTTTGCGTATTGTTGATTATGGGTTGTGGATTACGGATTACAGCTTGTGGATTGTGGATCTTCTTTTCATAAATTCTCAAAAATTACTTCTGCAATAGTCTTTTCTCAACTTTAACATGATTGCACCTTGGCATTGTTGAAACTATTCAATACCATTGATATTAATATCCTATGATCTGGGTCGTCCATGTCTTTAATCTCCTTTTATTATTTTATATTTCACTGATATTTCCATGCCATCACATCCTTTTGTTATCCTTTTTCATTCATGAAATCCATTGACATCAATGACAACCATACTCAACATTTTCCCCCCTTTTCCTTGATGGAAACCCCTAAACATTCTCCCCCTTTGACAACATTGACAAAGGATAAGGTTTTATTCCCTTTCTTGTAACCATGTTTGACAAATAATTTTCAATCTTTATCCTTTTTTACAGTTGTCCCTTCTTAAATGATAAACTTGGATGCTTAAGTTTATATAGTCCCCCCTATCATTAATCCTTCTCTTTTTTTTGCGAAAGAGTTTATAATAATCAGTCTTACTTTTGATATCTTTCATCCAATCTTTAGCTTCCTTCCCTACCTAATTTCTGTTTTAAGGATGTATCATATAAAATGTTCTTCTTTTAAGGAAAAATTTTTCTCCTTACTTAGTTATGACATTGAAATCATAGACTTTATGGTATTCACTTTGTCACATGGATGGCCTCTAGAAAAGTCTTATTTTTAAAAAATTTCACTTATACACTTCTTCTTGTCTTTGATGAAGATATATTTTAGCAAGTATTTATTATGAATATTCTTCTTGTTTTTTTGATGTCAACCTCAAAAAAATTATTTTATTCTTACTAACTAATATTTTTCAAGTACCAATTGCAATTTTTTTATATTAACTCCCCTTGAGTAAATAATCCCCTGTGATCCTCATTTCAAGGTTCTCTTCTAGGTTTCAAACAAACATCCACCATCATCATTATATTCTTCTTCATCATCTTAATCTCAATTGGTATAATATTTTACATCTTCATATTGGTTCCCAACATAATGGATGTCATTCAATTATTCTCAACATTCTCTCTAGAAACTTCACTCATGTTTTGATTTTGTGTTTCTTTCGAGTCTTTGTAATCTGAATTTCTTCTCCACATATTTCCATGAGGTAACATTCTTTATGGTTTTTCATTTCATGTGTGTGTCTCTCTTCTGAGACTTTGATCTCTTTCATTGATTCTGCAATCAACAAATTCATGACCAAAATTGTGACAACAATGACAATATCTGAAGAAATTTCCATTATATTTGAGTAATATTTGATCTTTCTCCTTCATAACTTCCATATTGTTCCATCCCTTCCTTTTTTTATGAACTTTTACCAAAGGATTCTTTCTCAACTTACATTCTCTAGGCATATGTCCAAATTATTAAAAAAGTAGCAATGACTGAAAAAGATTTGTTGATACCTTCTTATCATTGGATTTTTAGGTATCATATCAGTTCCATATTTTTTTATGAGAGGAGGCGGAAGATTTTTTACTATCCTTCTTAATCGGACTTTTGAGAACAACAACATAGTTTCTTTTATTTGTAACTTTCAATACAAAAGAGGAATATTTTGGATCCTTTTCTTTGTCATATCCTTATTCATATCTATCGTTTGATGGTGTTTGGATACTTAAGATATCATCTAGCTATCTATGTTTTTTTTTGTGGGGGGGGAAGGGTATTAGAAAAGCAATGTTGTTTTTCAATTTTCTCAACTTCTAGCAAAGAAAAATTAGGTTTGTGTTTAGAATTTCATTTTGTAGTGAAAACAAAACTTGTAGAGAGTTTTGTTAGCTCATATTGGTTATTTTTAGATTTTTTTATTGGCATTTGAAATGTCATTTTTGCAAGTGCTTTATAGTATGTTCTTAATTAATGAATTTATGATAAAAATTCATGTTTTTATACTACCATTTATTCATTATTAAGTTATTGTTAATTTTAAAAAAAATATGCTATGATGGTCTAGACAGATTGTATTAATGTCTGGTTGCACGTTTGTATTCAACAACAAGATACAATAATTATTATAATTTTTTGAAGTGGACCAATATGAAAAACTAGCATAAAACTGACATGTTTATTTAGACACAACATCTTTCCATATTTCCAATTCGAAACAAAAAAACCCAAAAGTACCCTTTTGAAGACAACACACCAAGGTTTTGTACCATTGGTTTTCCAAAAACATCCAGTGTGTCTTTATGAAGTTATTGAATTTTAATTTCACTGAATTCTATTAAAATTTAAATAAATCCATACGCCTTCATAGAAAAATAATAAATAAAATTAGTGGAGCACAACAAATTCAACAAAATTCACATCTATAAAAAGCAGGGATGATTTTAAGGAACCATACTTATTTAAAAGTGTATAAATGTTGGCGAATATTACCAATTCTTAAAACACCAACTATAAAATGGTTGACGAGATTTTTCAAAAAATATTTTAATTTCCGAGGATTTTATATCGTTTATATAATAATTTGGCGATTTTTAGGGTGAAAATTTTTTACCCCATCAAAATTGGGTGAAACAGGGCTTCAAAAAATGAAAAATGGTGAATCTTTTTTGTAAGAAAAACATGGAAAAATAGCCCACTGGGCTAAAATTCGCCCCCTAAAATTATCCCTGATTAGAAAGTAGATTGAATTATGAAACTAATGGTATTATTTGTGAAGAGAAATTATAAGTATTTCATACGATACGGTATCTCTGAAATTTGAAGAAGACTCATAAATGTGATGGAAAACCATTTTTGAATATTTCTAGTTTTTCGTCCAAACAAATATTTCGGTCGAAAAGCATAATAGTTCGGCTGAAAGTTATTGTTAATAGATGAAAAAATAGTTCGTATGAACTAACAGTTCAACTCAAAAACCTTTATTTTTTTTTCCTTTCCAAAAACCTGACGCACTTTCTTGAAACAACATGACTTTTACATTGATATTTATAAGAACCACATTTACACATATTTTCATGTAATCTCTTCTTCAAGACTTTTAGATTCTTGTATTCTCTTTTTTAGCTCCAATTTAGGTCCTCTTCAATGTTGTTGGCCTCTTGAAGTTAGGTCTTCAAGTTAATAATGATTTGGTTTGACTGTTTTTCTTTTTCCTACATTTTTCAAGTTCCTCAAGAGAACTAATGAGTTTTTCCTTTAGGTCCGTCTCTCTTTCCACTTCTGAATCATATTCTGAAATTACTCTCTCCATGAATATATTTTCTTCATCTTCACTTATATCTTCATCATCACTACCATTCTCGAAAATAGAAAGGATTGCTTATGCTCTTTGTTCAAATGAGTAAAGTTTCTCGAATTTGACCCATAGTTCCTTAGTTGAGATACGTTGTCTTGTCTTCTCTTTGATGGGTTTATTTAATCCATAAAGTATGACTTCCATTTCCCTTGAATTATTTTTCTTGGATTTTTTCTAAGATGTAATACTTACTCTTTTTGGTTGGATGTACTCAGATATTACTGAATTCCATACTCTATATTCTAATGACTATAAGTACAATCTCATTCTTATGCTCCATAATCCATATCATGCTTTTCTAATTACTAGAGATCTGTTGGAGGAAATACCTGCTTGTTGATCCATATTGGTTTTTAATAGGATCTTTCTTCAATTGATTATACTGTAGTGAAGGATTCTTCTCTTATACTGTTCGCTTCTATTACCTTCCTGTTACGACCTGTGGTTCAACAACACAACAATACCAACAATAAAACACAAGACATCTACCCGACAAAGTAACTCTGTCGAAAACACCTGTGAGGAAGGTGCGGTCTCACTAGAGATATCTAATGGGTAACTGCCAAAATGATGTTTCCATAATTTGCGAGGGATTATAGTTCCTTGGCATGCGGCCAAGGCGCTTGACGAATGCAACATGGATGGATGTATGGTTCCTGTGTAACTATACTCAACTATATGTCAATGCACATGATGCGACCTTGTCCTTAACCTTAACAACTGGAGAAACTTGTTTGGCGTAGCTGATTCCTTAAACTAATAGGCCATTGTGACTTATGTTTTAACATAGGAAATTAACCACAAACTTTCTTCCGCATCCCAACAATTCCTTAATGATTATTCATTCACTTATTAACAATATGGTGCTTATGCATTCAATAGTATCTCATGAACACACAGTAAGAAAATAACAAACATTCACATCAACATATACAACATAAATCAACCATTTAGACACAAGGAATAATGCGGAAACCCATATGGGAAAAATCACCAAGGTGCTCTTCATATCGCATGAGAAATGGATATAGAACCTTGTAGTATGCGACTTGTAGACTGATATTATGATATGTATTTTATGACTTAGACTTCTTTCTCTCATGCTCTCTAGTTTATTATTCTATATACTCCTAATGATCTGCACATAGCTTAGATCGACTCTTCTATCTACCATCTGCACACCCAGCTGCATATTCCTTCTATTCCTAGAGGTCTGCGCATAGAGCTACAAGATCCTAGCTCAACAACCTCCTACTACTACTAGACTCCTCTCCGACTCTTCCCTTCTACTAACTCTAACTCAAACACAGCAAAAATTCCCTCCTTGACTTTAGACAATAAGTGAATAATCAATAGTGACCCAAAACAACGAACAAAAATAGCCAATAACAATCCCCCAATAAAATCAACCCCTATACAGAATGGGTTATTCTTATTTATAACTTTTATCAGACCATACAGGGTTGACTGCATACTTCTCATCAGTTACAAGTCATGACCAACCGTCAGAACAGGCTATCATGGACTAACAAAAGGAATTAATGGCCTGACTTACAAATATTATTCCATATGTGTGTTGTCGCAAGCTCAAGCTATATTTAACGACCACGATCTTCACCTGTCTCTTTCCAGTCATTATCCCCTGTACGCATGTACACTTTCCTTTCCTCCATCACGCGCATCTTTATTCTATCTGAGCTGGTCCCTTTTCTTGTCACGTGCACGACTTACCTTCTTTTTCTTGCGTGAACTTCATCCTTGAGCTCCTTTCCTAAATCAACAGGCCCCCAACACTCACATGTGGTCACAAGCCAGTAAGCAAAAAAAAAATTACTTATCCTTAATATTTTCTATCGCAAAAAGTTATTTTTTTATCGCAAAAAAATTATCCCTCTAGTGCTGATTGCACCACAAGACCAAACTTGTTCTGCAACTCTTTAACCATCCATTTCACCCTCACAAATTCGTCTGATACTTCTTCTTCCTACGCGACCAACTGCTTCACTCGGTCGGAACTGATATGTTCTAACGGACTTGCATCTGCTAACTATGCGATTGAATCAAGATTTTTCTTTAGTGGTTGAATAACACTATTGATGTGCATTGCTTCTGAATGGTTCACTTCAACTTGTGCTTCCCTAGCCCGATCTGTATCTTTAAGAGCCTGAACCTCCTGCTACAGTGACTTGATTTTAGTCATCTTGGCCATCTTCTCTTGGAAGGCCAGATTATTCATGTTTTCTTTCTCTATGACAATTTTTTCTTCAGTTGCGTGGCTATTTTACCTTATGCTTTCAACAGTCACGTCCTCTATAAGAACATACCATAACGTGGAAACATCTTCTAGTGCCTTAGCACACAATATTTACCCTTGTTTAATTTTTCCAATAGCCTCAAATGATGCTTTCATTTGTTCTTTGATCTCCTCTGGAGTTGTGCTCGGCACCTGCCTAGCTTGCATCTCGTCTACCTTCCTTTGAAGATCTTGCGTGATCCTCACTAGCTTGATTACCTTAGAGTGGATTCCTCATCTTCTTGGCCTACCTCAGGTGGGAATTATGTAATGGAACTCTTGATGGTGTTTTCTAGTTTGAGGAAGTTATGCTCACATGCCATTGTTTCTTATTCCCTCTTAGCAACAAGTTTGATGCACTATTGAATTTCTTGTTCTTTTTCCTTTAGCAAGGACTTGCACTCCTTTTCCTTCTTTTGATGTTTTGTTTCTTGATAGGAAACAACAATCTCTCTTAGCCGCATTTCCGTCGCGACTTCCTGTTGTACTTTATATACTTCGCTCAGGGGAAACCTCGAGAAGTCTAACTGGAGTGTAGTAAACATGTTCACAACATTTTTAAAGGCACTCAAGCCTGTTTTGGTTTCTAGTGTGTGGGTCTAGATTGTCACTTTGATGGGTGTCACTAACTGTGATGCGATTACTTGGACATTGCGGTCGACACCATACTTCTTAGCCTCAACAGTGGCTTTGACCTCATTGTTGGTTTCTATCAAGTTATTCAAATGGAACCCGACATGTTCAGTTATGCTTGCTTACTATGTCTTCAGGCTGGTAAGACTGTCTTGCATGGATTTAGCAACAACTGTTGTGAGTTCCCCCACATCGTGTTCTATCAAGGTGTTTTTGTTCACTACCTTGTCTGATTTTTTCTTCTTGTGATGTGGTTGGCCTTCTTGTTACCTGGTTTTTGTTTGTTTCTGCAAATTCTCTAGGCTTGGTGTGTGCTTCGAATCACTTTGATCCAAGATATGCCTACTGTTTTTAGTATGTTCTTCCTCATCCTACAACTGGATATCCTATTTGTCACCTACTTCATTGGCTTCACCATGAATTTGGTGAAGTGGTGGGTCCTCTTCATCCTATCCTTTGGGGAGCATCTCTTCCAGTGGGTCACACCATTCCTCCAAACATAGGTTGATGATTGCATCCACATCCTCATCCTTCACCATGAATCCCACATGATCCACTTGTTTGGCTGAGTCCCTTTTTGACTCTAAGATCATATTATGCGCTTTGTCCTAAAAGTTGATAAATGCTGCATACCTATGTACTGTCATAGTGTGGATTTGGTGAGACTGGTGGACAACATCGTGCAACACCTCTCTGTGCAAAAGAAGTCAATTATTTTGTCCTTCTGTCAGATCTTATATTTTATAATATCCACAATTTTTAGTACTTTGTGCCATGGTAAGGTAGTGGGACATCCATCTATACATAGTCCGATGGGTTGGTCCACAGAGTGAATAAGATTAAGATGAAAAACCAGGAATAGTGGAATTTGTGGGTGGGCTCATGTAGGGCCTATGTTGCATCATCTATGAGTTCGTTTAGTAGGTACTGTAATCAATTGAACCGTCCACCCAGTGTGCATAACTTTTCAAGTTCCACTGTCACTGCCTAACACTGATTGGGCCTCATCTTGTGTGGTGGCTTACAAGATAAGATCCTCACAACAAACTAGACATTGGTGTTTTTTATTGGGACGATTAGGAAGCCCCTCCTTACACATCGTAAGTTATACTTCTGCTTGATCCGGCTGGTGTATTTCTTTTCCAGGTATGGTGCAATGTTGTCTCCTTTGTTTGGGAGGCCTATTATCATTGAAATCATCTTGGAATTGACTGGGTATTGTTGATCGAGCCACAAGAATCCTCTGTGAAAGCATACCAGTAGCTGATTCATGCAAGTGTTAACTTGTAAAGTTTGGCCGAAATGGGGCATAAACAGTAGGTTCATCAAATCTACACAACCAACTTCCTCATCCCACTACATCGGCTTGAGCACTTGTGCTTCACTTGGGTCGGGCTTGTCTAAGGTCATATTTTCCTCTATCTTCAATACGTTCGACAGTCGAGTGTCAAAGTCCTTGAAATTCAACGCAACCAACTTGGGAATGATGTCCATTAGGAGGGGAATGTTATTAGGGATCCATGGCACTACCAGAGTTGTATTCACCCTCCCTGGAAGGTCCACCTTTAGCACATTGACACTCCTCAGCCAACTGTAGTGCTGGAAATTCTCATCATTTTCCTCTGCATATGGCCCTTTCCGTGGTGGTGAGTATTTTTCCATGGATTCGCCGTCCTCTTCTAACGGAAATTTACTATGAGTATCTATAGGAGTGACAGTATTTTTGTGTTTCCTCATCCATGGGAGTCTGGATGGTCCTCCAACTACTTGCTCGGCGGCCTATCTTGGATCCATGATAGGTGGTGCAGCTATGGGAGTAGATGGTGGTCTCTGAGCTGGGGTAGGCATAGCAAAAAATATCCGCGTCGAAATTGTAGGATGACTGAACACATTGGTAGGTTTCTTCTATGTTCTCTCCATTGGATCAGTTTGTGGCTGTTGCTATGGTTTTTGTATTTCAGGGGATGTGATCTCTTCTTCGATAGGGAAAGCGGAGATAATAGTTGCATCTGATGGCTCACTGCCACTAGGGATGTCAATTACCATGGGCGTCAGCTTACTTTGACAAGGATGACATGGTTTGGCTCTGTAATAACTCGGCTCTTGTTCTCTCTAGCTCACTCTATGGTCATAAAATAATGCTTGTCGGTTGAGCCTTGAACTTATACCTGCCACCACGTAGTGTAGTTGTCATACAATGGCTAGTTAATGTGCAATCCATCACATGGGATTCTTGGCTACCGCGTCCATTCATTAACTGATTAACTTGAGTGTTGTGTTGTTACTATCAGAATACTTATGGAAGATCCATCGGATATGGCCTTTTAGGATGCCATAGTTATCCTTGTATCTTATCGAATTAATGGCACTTAGATGCCACACCATGGCAATATTCATTGGATATTTGCACTTTGAGGTCATATAGCCTGTTATTTCCACTTTTTGCAGCACTTTCTACCTTTTTGCTGCACTTTTTGCTTTTCCGTGCACTTTGCTACCCTTCTCCTACGCTTCACACTTGTTCTGTCGCGGACATGCAAACGAGCAATTTTTACGTCTTTCGGACCTTCTGCTTTTTTTTTCATCGCACAGCATGATTCCAATCCAGGATGTTATGACCATTGTAGTACGGTTTCAAACAAATTTTGTTCAACATACCTGTGACATAGTTACCATCTAGCTTCTATAGTTTTACTGTGCCTGCATCAGTTATGTGTGCGAACACATATGGTCCTAGCCAATGCGTCCTTAACTTGTTGGGGTGTTTGAAAAAATTGTTGTCATATAGCAACATAAGTCCTCTGACTTCAAAAGGATTAACTCAAATGCTATGATTTATGTTGTTGTTTCTCAACTACCTGATGGAATCCTATGACGAATCATTCTTCTTCCATTTTCACTAGTTTTTGTCAGCCTCTCCTCGATAGCATCTCCGTCAGTCATCTCAAGAAGTGCAATGATTCTCAAACTTGGTACAATGTAATCCATTGGTACAACAACTTCTTGTCCATATACTAGTTCGAATGGGGTGTTCCCTATTAGTTGCTTACAGGTTATGTGATACGCCCATAGCACAGCTGATACTTTCTGATCTCGGTCATCTTGGTGCACGTTGCATAGCTTGTTCAATGAATTCTCCAAAATCTTGTTGAAAGCTTCGACCCTTCCATTGACCTGAGGATGGTAGGGAGTCATCTTCTTATGTTGGGTCTGAAATTCTGTAGTCAACTCATTGTTATACTTTTAACATTAAGCTAGCATTATATTAGTATCTTTAATTGAGAGAATAACAACCACAACAATCAAACACAAGAGACAATGAACATAGTGTTTTTCCTCGGGGAAACCATAAATGGATAAAACCCCACAACTTCATCAGAGATAGAATCAACACTAAAAGTAAAACCCCAAAATAGTAAGATGATCTCCCGACAGTAGCAGCCTCTTTCTTTCTATCCCCAACAACTTCTTCTTCCTCATCTATGTGCTACAACTGAGTGTGAGTGAGTGTGTGATAAATAGAGAGACTCACTCTCTATTTATACTAATTCTTGACTTGACAATGACTCACTAGGGCTGACTATGCTAGGTGAGTCTAACAACCCTAGGGCCCCGAAACTGCGGGGACTTTAACCCTTGATCAATAGGAGGGTTACCGACATTGATTTGACATGAATTGTTTACATTATAGAAACTCCCGATCGGAACATTGAGGCATGACATCACTTAATTCCATTACAAACACTTCCCAAAATAAACATCAGGGTACAATAAATAGGAAATACAAGTGAATACATTCTAAAGTTACAATTACATCAACACTCCCTCTTAAATAGGAAGGTATTCTCTCGACACAATTTATTAGTACAAGTGTTCTTCTCTATATCATTTGGATTATCATCGAGTCGTCATCATCTTCAAGTCATATTCATCTTTATGTCATCTTCATCTTGATCTGGATCATCACTCAATTTGGATCATCATCATTGGATCTGGATCATCACTAGATCTGGATCATGACTCAATCTGGATCATATGTGGTTCTATAACATCTCTATTGGATCATCATTACAGGTGCTATCTCTTGATTCTTCTCATCACAAAAAGTTCTACAGAGCCAACCCTTTTCATGCTGGTTGTAGGCCTAGTCTCCATGTAGGTCTTTTCCAACACTTATATCTAACCCTCAATCAAAATGGACCACCCAGCACTTATATCTGATCATGTAGGAACCAATCCTATAATTACATCAAAAAGGCATGCCTAGCACTCACATCTGACAACCAATGTCAGAAAGGCCCAGCACTTACACTCGACCATGCGAGAAATAAATCCTCCATGCTGAAAGGGCTCTGCACTTACATCTGATATGTTATCACTCCAGGAAACTACTTAGTGGTTATGGCTAAGTATGCCTGGTAACTTAAGAAATGAATGTTTTTAAGTAGGTGGATCAATGGGATACCAAGAAAGCACAATGAAGAGATTAACTTATCAGAACATCTTAATGAGCCAGTGCTTTTAGAAACTATCAATCAGATGCAATATAACAGTGAGTGGTATGAAGAATACTATTTAGATAACCAAGTACATGGAATGCAGGGTCAAAGATAACCAAGTACATTTGAATGCAGGGTCATACTAAATAGTAAAGGATTCCTTCATTCAAGTTCATGAGCATAAAGCTGAGCTAAACTTAAACAGAGTACAGAATAGAAAGATAGATGAAAAGTATGATAATAGCAACAAAAGAAGACTGTGATTGTATTAAGATAAGCAATCAGCACATAGGCCAAATTCTCTCCAAGATTGAACCCCCTCCTCATCTGAGTTCTTAGGCTTTATAGCCTTTACAAAGCAGTCTCAAGATCCTAAAAACATGGATCTTGTTATCCTAACTAGAATAGCAGATTGCAAAAAGATAGGAATGATTCCTTAAATCAAGGAAATGATGATGTGTTGGTCTCCTTTCTTGTGCTCGATGGTTGTTGAAGTGAAGTTATCCTCCCAAGGCTCAGTGGGTTTGATTAGGTGCATAACAGAATCGATCCCTAGAAATTTGGAGATGATTCTTTGACTGTTTATATTTAGCTTGATTGATGGATTCCCTGCCACCTGTACATTTACTCCTCCTACTGGAAAACTAGACTAAAAAGGTGGATCGAACCCTTAGCTGGCTGCATAACATATGGAACCAATTGCTCCTTGAAATATGGGATTGATCTCTTCATGTGATGATTTCCTTGCCACCTGTGATGCTTTAGTACTCTGTTAGAAAACTTCCCCTTTTCTTGTTACCTTGATTATTCTGAAATAGTATTGGTGTACCTTTCCACCTGCCTGATAGAAGCTGTCCATTTGATTCATCGAACTATTTTCCAGGTCTTTGCTGAGCATCCTGTTTGTTTCCAAGAACAACACACAGCCTTTTGACGAGTTCTAAGTCATCCTGGTGACTCGCATCAACCTACATAAGGGTTAGCACGTCTTGCATGGCCAAGTCTAGCCCGCCTGTAGCTTCATATGCATATTCTAAATGCCTCTCCATAGATTTTACAGGTGCAAAATGTTTAGTTTTCAAACAATACTGTGGTGAGACTAGAGTCTGCCTTTTACTTTGGCATAGTCCAGGTCCACTGTTTCCATCCTTCACACAATAGTCAGATGACAATAAAAAACATCATCTGGAGATTCCAACAATTTATTATACTTCTTAGCTAATGAACTAGGTGTTATAAAAATATCATGAGCTTTCATTCTATCTGCTACTTTTTCATTCTGGTTGGCATACACAGGAGTTGAAACATCGTGTGGCTATTTCCTTAATATAGAGGGAGTATTCGTAAAGCTCTTGGAAGCACTCTTCAGTATAGACTCTGGGCTCTTCTCATTTAAACCAGATTCCCATGGGTTGCAAGGAGGAGAAAAGCAATCGACTGATGACATTATCATTTGCCGGACACCAAGTGGACTATATGCATGATGAAGATAGGTGTGTGGACTTATCAGATCGCAATTAACAAATGGAATATCCCAATTTGACAGACGGGGTGGCTCATAAAACAATGACTCAGAATTTAGATTTTCTAATTCAACATCAGGATTACTACCAGCATCCACCATTTTACAAACCACCTTCCTATTAACATCAGCTGTCATTGACAGCACAGTTGATCTAGGCCTTTCATCCGGATTAGCAAGCTTTAACCTCCGGCTGCTGAGTTTTATGCCCTACACTAAACAATCACCCAGGTAAATCGATATACAATTTATCGTTCCTCCACTAGCAAATGGTTCCAAAACACTTGCACAGGAAATGATACAGAGCTTTCAATAGAAGACCCTCTTAGTCAATGCATGGTCTACACATCTCAATTTTCTGCCATGCAATCATCTGTGACAAACAATCCCCACTCATTTTTGCAAGATTCATCTGAAGCCCTAATCTCGATTGGCCCTACAAACTTGACTCGGCCATCATTTTTGTACTCTTCGGCATAGAAAAATACCGCTTGAATTTCTGGCAGTGTTTCACTAGATACGGATCTCTGCATCTCTCCATGTCGGGACGGTGGCGATCTTTGATGTCTGGTTCTGTAGAAAGAAGGATGAAAAACTATGAACCCTATTCCTCAAAAGGACACTCGGCATGAGAACAGAATGTGACTAGAAGATGCCAGCTAGTTGATGTTGTGGCGAAGTGAGATCCGAGAATGGTGATGAGCACCCCGTTGCTGTACTATATTAACATAACCCTCCCCGTGTCCTTCCATGCAGAATAAAAAGAATAGCCTTTAAATGAAAACCACAAATTATTCCTTTTGGATGAACATTTGACGCATAAGGATTTTAAATTTGCATGTGGAAACATTTTCGGTAGCTAAAATCTTTTTGGTAGGCCACTTTAGCTGCCGAAACTGGCCTATTTCGGTAGTTAAGTAAACATCCACAGACTTAGTTAATTACCGAAAGCTGAGAATTTGAATTTTGAAGGCCATGACTCAAAGAGAGAAAAATCTCAACCCATTCTATCACCCAAAATGACGGTGTACTTTTTGGGAGATAACATCTGGCTCCTACTCGGGGATGGAATCCTCCCAGTGAGGTTTTGAAGAATCCCAGAACCAAGTAGTTCCAGTAGCCTTTAGCATTAGGCATGGAGTCGTCAAGCCATCAGCACTGATCCCTCTGCAAACCTGTATCTCATCTGTAGCTCACATGTAGCCTGCTCTGCTTATTCATGAACTAAACAAAACTGAAAAAGATCTAACTGCTCGTATGGCGAGCTTATTTCTCTACCTACCCCTACACTAACCAACTGTACTACCTCTTATCAAATGAAGTGATGCTTCCAATGAAGCCATGTAAGGAACTTTTTTAATGCCATCATGCTAGATCTTGACCCGAGAAACAATGGAGACCATTTCATGCAGAAAAGAGGTTTGAACAGATGATAAAGACAATCTTCTTCTGGCAGAAAAATTTTAATATCTATACTGCTCATAGACTTTAAATAGTCAGCAAAAGGATCATCAAAATCACAATGAAATACCTCTTGGAGCTGCTGCTCCAACTGGCTGTGTTGCAACTGCTCTTCATTTTCTCCACAAAACTCACTGCTGAATGTAGACTGCTTGAGATCTGCTAGAGAAACATATGAACTGAATTTCTGATCCAAACCATTTTACTTCCCTTCCTGCAAAAGTCTGCTGCAATCTGTCTTTTTCAGCAAGTCTGGAAGATGTGGGCTTCTCATAACATATGTCGCTGCAACATCAACACATCCGGGATCATGGTTCACGTGTTCTAGTTGAATATTAGACAGCCCCTGCAAATATGGAAATTGTAGGCTGTCCTCTTCAAGCTCTGCAGATCTGAAACTACCACTTGCTGATATGTCACTCTGCTCAACATCTTCGAACTTTTCAGAGGGAACAATCTCATCTTCATGACAACATACATCAGTAGGTGCATTTGATATGATGTCAAAAGAATCACTAAGGTTATCATGGGGTGAATCAATGATCTCCTTATCATGATGAAGAGTATTTTCTTCAGCAACATACTCTCCCTGAAGTTCTACTTTCGAAACATTAAACTCATGACAACACTCAGGAAAAAGAAGATCAGCTTAATAAATCTTCTCGTAATATGAATTGAAAGCCACATGGAAATCCTTCAGAGAATGGATACTAACAGCAGGAAGGGATTGACACCATTCACGAT
>LPNX010640438.1:39506-77030 GCA_001517045.1 Pseudotsuga menziesii | reverse complement strand
CTTTTGTATGGTTGTGCTTGTCTATCTTTCAGTGATCCTGTTTATATGCTTTTGTTATGAAAATGAAATGAAGTACTGATGTCTTAGCTAAGCATATGAATAGTTAACATGGTATCAGAGCCACCCTAAAAAGAAGACATTGTGCAACTATAGAATCTAGGGCTTCTTACTTTTTGGTTCTATCTCCACAATTGATCAACAAAATAAGGCTAGGCTGACTCTCCATTGAAGGGCGCATCTTTCTGTCGAAGCGGAATTCGATTCCGAGCAATTTCAGTTTTCGGTGTGGGAGATTAGGGCTTCTTGCAAAATAATTTTTTTTTAGTGAGCTCAACATAGGATTTATCTCCTCATCAAAATCGAATTTTAGAGACCTAGATCAATATTTTTGGTTGGGTGAAACTCCGGGAAAGTCAAACCCTAGTTTGACCCGGAGATAGAAAAACCCTAAATACTAAAAATGCTAAGTTTTGGTATATTCGCTATATCCCAATATTGGCAAAGGTTCAGGAGCTGAAAATTTGTAGAGACCAAAGATACAATCTTGGTGAACACTGTGTCCAAAATTCAGCCTCATATTCGCTATATTATAGGATATATGATCCCTCCAAGTTAGGGTTCCAGCCTCTTGTAGAGTTCATCCCTAAAAAAGACACCTAGGTAAAATTACTATATCTTGGGATACAGAGGTCCAAATGGAATTCCTAAAGGTGTTCCAAAAATAGAACAGACTTTAATTTCTGTTATCCGAATTTTAGAACTTGAAGATGAACCAGTGACACGTGGCATGCCGTACAACTTCACTCTTCTGAACAGTCGTGTAACAGGTCACCTTGGGAAAATGATCATAAATCCCAATTGGTGAAACCAATTATGATGAAACCTATGGTGTTGAATTAGGGACATGATATTTTAACTAATTGCGAAATTACATACATAGAGGAGCAGTAACTTCAGAGATATCACAGAAACAGTAACAGGACTTTCTACATAAGAAATTAGAAAACTAGGGCTTCCTGTTCTGGGAGCTTCCCTCCACTATTTTCAGAAAACGAGTACATTGGACAGCTCCATTCGAAGAGATATATCTTTCTATCCAATCATATTTGAAATATTCCAAGTTTTGAAAATTAGGGTTTCTCTGACAAACCCTAGATCAGCCAGCTCCGGAAGCAGGACATACACCTCAAATCGGTAAGATCTAATATTTTGCCATTTGCATTTGAGGTTCTCATTTCAAAGTGATCTATCACATCAGCTTGATGATGATCTTGGTGAAGTTTAAAACTTCCAAGCATGAAAGTATTTGATCCCTCTGAAGAAAATGAATTGGACACCTACATGAGTAGAGAGGTTCCAGTTCTAGAGGGAGATGAGCCTCAAAGCCTTACACAAGAAGATCACTGTTGATTCAATCATGGATCAACTTGTACCACAAGTGTCTTCCCTAAATACACCAAATATGTTTGATTCCTTTATCAAGCTATTTGAAGATAAGAACATAATTCAGAAGATGGATTTGAAAAAAGAGTTGAAGAATGTGAAGATTTAGAATGCATAACATCTTGAAGCGGTAGAAGAAGAAGAAGAGAATGCAGAAGTGGTGATAGCCACCTTGAATGGCCTCCCATGATCATGGGATTCATTCATGTGAGGAATGTGTGCTAGAAGGAAGTGATTACATTTAGTTGACATTGGGAAGAAGAAGAAGCTCGTCTCATAAGAAGAGAAGAAGAAAGATGGGAGCAAATTGAAGATCAAGCTCTCGCCATTTAGAGAAGATCCCTCAAGTGATGAGGAATATGAAGAACTCAATTCTTGACGAACCTCTTATCCATCTTATCATTTGGATAAGAAATGATGATTTCATGAATGAAGAAGATGATGAAGGAGAATGATCAAGAAGGACTCTACCCACAAAACAAACAAAAGATAAGTATTCAATTGTCATTTAATGATATTGCTTTGTTATGCATATTCAGTTGATGTGTTATGCATGATAGATTGTTTGCATTAATGACTATATACTACTAATATGCATGTGATCGGTATGTAGCTCATGGTGCTATACATCTCTCCATTGCTACTTATCTAGAATGAAACCTCTTTACATGACATATTGGATTAATGCACAATCTCAATGATGTCATCTAGAAAGTTTCTGTGAGATATGGATGAATGTTGTATTGGCTAAACAGTTGCATGATGCATAACAATTTGTTGTTATGCATATGTTTTATGAAATAGTTCTAACCATGCAATTGGTGCATTTGAATTGTAGGAAAGGTCCTAAACAACCTCCTACAAGAAAAAAAGAATGAGACTTGTTCTGAAGAACAAGTGATGGCAATTCAATAAACATGAATCTAAAGCTCCCAGGGTCAGAGACACCATGATGAAAGAAAGAGCTTCAGAGAGCAATAGATCCACCTCGAAGGATGAATACCACCATGGGTATAAGAGATAACTCAAGATGAAGAAAAAAATTCTATGATCAAAGAATAACAGTTGATCATGGGGAATGATGTATACGATATGATTTCGAGACATATGGATCTACAAGAACAAGTGTACAAAGCAAAGGTTCATGATTTGCCTAAGAAAGAATAGACTATGACATGAAATGCTTTATTGACAAGTATATATCAAGCATAGAGCCACCTGTACAGAATGAAGAGGGAAGATGATACTCCACTTCAGGGGGAGTGACTACAGAAGATATCTAAGTTCGACATGGTACGGTATGATGGACAGCTTCCTGCTGGATCGAGACTTTACAAAGAGTAAAGAGGGTTCCAACCTTCAAGGTTGAATGCAGAAGACTAGGATATGTTGATGACCCAAAAATACGAACTCATGGAAGATTTTATGATGAAATAATACTAGAATGATGTTTGGGATACGGTTCCCAAACTAGAAGGAAAGAGTATAGTATCCTCCAAACGGATATGAAAAATAAAGAATGCAGCTGACGGAAGTGTTGAGAAGTATAAACCAATATTTGTGGCCAGAGGTTTCTCTCAGAAAGAGGGAATTGATTATGAAGAGACATTTGCCCCAGTAGCACGGTATACTTCAATTAGAGCTACCATGGCACTTGCATCCACGATGAAGTGGGACTTACACCAGATGGATGTGAAAATAGCTTTTCTAAATGGTGTGATCAAAGAATAAGTATACATAGAAGAACCACAAGGATTTGAAGTTGAAGATAGACATACTCACGTATGCAAGTTGAATAAGGCATTATATGGTCTTAAACAAGCTCCTCGAGCTTGGTATGAAAGAATAGATGGTTTCTTGTCGAGCATGGGCTTTACCAAAAGTAAAGCTGATCCTAACCTTTATCTCAAGGTTGCAGAAGATGAACTTGTCATCCTGTTATTATATGTGGATGACTTATCATTGATAGGAAATGAGAAACAGGTCATGGAAAGCAAGAAGAAACTAGCAGAAGAATTTGAGATGAAAGACCTTGGGTTAATGCATTATTTCCTAGGTCTAAAAGTATGGAAAAGTTCAGAAGAAATATTTCTCAACCAGGGAAAGTATGCGGTAGAGATATTGAAGAGATTCAATATGTTGGAATGCAAAGTCATGGCCACACCCATGGAATCCAACCTGAAGCTATTAGCTGATGAATCATCAAAGTTAGTGGATATGAATCATTACAAATAGATCATTGGGTCATTGATGTACTTAAAAAATACTAGACCAGACATTTTTTTTGCTGTGAACACCTTAAGTCAATATCTTGTTCAACCAAGATGGGTTCACCTAGTAACTGCAAAACATGTGATGAGATATCTAAAAGGGACTATAGACTTTGGTTTATATTATGATGCTAGCCATGAGTATAGATTGTATGGCTACACAGATACAGATTGGGATGGAAGTATCTCAGATAGGAAAAAAACATTAGGTAGATGCTTTTGTTTGGGGTCTGCTATGATTTCATGGTTTAGCAAGAAACAGTCTAGTGTTTCTCGTAGCATGGATGAAGCAGAATATATAACAGATTGCTCTGCTAATTTGTGAATCCACATGGCTTCAAAAGCTGATATCAGGTCTCTTTGAACTGAAGATGGATACTACATTTATTTTATGTGATAATGAGAGTTGTGATAATAGAGAACCCCGTGTTCCGTCGTAGCACATAAAAATCTAGTATTTCTACATTCAAGATAAAGATGCAGATGATGATGTTTCAGTATTTAGATACTGTAGATACAGATGATGGTGATTTAGTATTTCTATATTGAATATATAGATGATGATGATTTCAGTATTCCCATACTGAAGATATAGATGATGTTTTAGTATTTACATACTGTAGATGATGATGGTTTAGATGATGATGCGCTGACAAAGCCTCTGTCTTGGGTAAAGTTTGAACACTTTCAAGACAAGCTTGGTATGGTTCAGAAAGACCTTCCCCGAAAGGGGCAGTAGTGATGTTGGAGTGGGATTGTATCATCCCTGGACACTTTCCCTAAAGTGATCCGAAGACCTTGGTCTTCGAGAATGAAGAGGGATTGTATCATCCTTGGACATATGTCCAGAAGTGATCCGGATACCTCTGTCTTCGAGAATGAAGTGGGATTGTATCATCCCTAGGCACTTTCCCTAAAGTGATCTAAAGACCTCAGTCTTCGAGAATGAAGAGGGATTTTATCATCCTGGGACATATGTCCAGAAGTGATCCGATGAATTCGGTCATCGAGAATGTGGTAGGATTGTATCATCCTTGAACTTCGGTTCAGAACGGATCCGGTGTAACTTCAGTCATCGAGAATGTGGCAGGATTGTATCATCCTTGAACTTCAGTTCAGAACGGATCCAGTGTAACTTCGGTCATCAAGAATGTGGTAGGATTGTATCATCCTTGAAATTCGGTTCAGAATGGATCTGGTGTAACTTCGGTCATCGAGAATGTGGGAGGATTGTATCATCCTTGAACTTTGGTTCAGAATGGATCTGGTGTAACTTCAGTCATTGAGAATGTGGTAGGATTGTATCATCCTTGAAATTTGGTTCATAACGGATCCGATGTAACTTCGGTCATCGAGAATGTAGCAGGATTGTATCGTCCTTGAACTTCAGTTCAGAACGGATCCGTTGTAACTTTGATCATCGAGAATGTGGCAGGATTGTATCATCCTTGAACTTCGATTTAGAATGGATCCGGTGTAACTTTGGTCATTGAGAATTTGGCAAGATTGTATCATCCTTGAACTTCAGTTCAGAATGGATCCGTTGTAAATTCAGTCATTGAGAATGTGGCAGGATTGTATCATCCTTGAAATTCGGTTCAGAATGGATCCAGTGTAACTTCGGTCATTGAGAATGTGGCAGGATTGCATCATCCTTGAACCTCAGTTCAGAACAGATCCGGTGACCTCAGTTGTAGAAAATGTGATAGGATTGCATCATCCTTGGATTTTGATTCCAAAAGAGATCCAAAGACTTCTTTGTCTTTGTACTGTGGGTTGCTACTGATGATGATGATGTTTCCTGATCAAAATATCAGAGTGTGATGATGATGATGATGTTTCTGATCGAAATATCAGATGTTGCTAATGATGATTATGTTCTCTGATCGAAAGATTAGAAGTTGTTGATGAAGATGATGTTCTCTGATTGAAAGATCAGAATATGATGATGATGATGTTTCTCTGATCAAAATATCAGAAGTTGTGGATGATGATGTTCTCTAATCGAAAGATCAGAATATGATGATGATGATGTTTTCTAATCGGAAGATCATAAGTTGCTTATGATTATGATGCTGCTGCTGATGATGATGTTTTCTGATCGAAATATCAGAATGTGATGATGATGATGATGTTTCTGATGAAAAGATCAGAATGTGATGATGATGATGCTTATCATCAAAGTATGATGATGATGACATACTGATCAAAAGATCAGAATATGATGATGAGTTGATGTTAGAGTATGATGATGTTCGGTTGATGATGTTTCTGATCGAAAGATCAGAGGCTGATGATAATGATGATTCTGATTGAAAGATCAGAGTATGATGATGATGTTGTTGCTGATCAAAAGGGTCAAAGTATGGAAGATGTTGTCGAAAGATGTTGCTGATTGAAAGGTCAAAGTGCTGAAGATGTTGCTGATCAAAAGGTCAAAGTACTGAAGATGATGCTGAAGTTGTTGCTAATTGGAAGGTCAAAATACTAAATATGTTGCTGATCGAAATATCAAAGTACTGAAGATGTTGCTAAAGTTGTTTCTAATTGAGAGGTCAAAGTTGATGCTGATCAAAAGGTCAAAGTGGTGATGATGATGTTGCTAATGTTGTTGATTGTAAGATTAGAATATAATGATGATGCTGTTCAAATACCGAAGAAGTTGTTGCTGATAAAAATAGTCAGAGTGTTGTTGTTACTGAAGATTGAAGATTGAAGATGAAAACTACATGATGTTGAAAAGCTTCCAATTATTTATAGATGTGTTACCCTGCTGATGTTGATGATGTCATCTATCTCTCTCCTACTATTGTTGTTGTTGATGTTGTTGTAGAATACCCTTCTCGTTAAGGGGGAGTGTTGAAATATTGTAACTTCGAAGAATATTCTATATGTATCTTTTGTGGTCCTCGATGGTCCTCCTGGGATAACCACTTGTATTACTTTGTACCCCGATGCTTCTAATCGGAAGAACTAATAAGAGTCATGAGGTAGTCCCCTCTAATTATAAAGGTGGGTCATTAGCACCCCAGTGTGGTTACTTGAGCCTACATGTGTAACTCAAGCCTACATGATTTAACTCGAGCCTACATGTCGAATGAGTTAGTTAAAGTGAACGGATGAATATAAATAGAGGTGTGGTGCTCCTCATTTGAGACACACACTCTCGCTTGTGTAGTGCATTAGTGGAGAAGAGAAGTAGCTGGAGAAGGAGGAGGATTAGGCTTTGATCTCCTTGCTGGTTTTATCTTTTATCTTTTATCTTTTGCAGCATCTATATTGAGGAATATTTTTCTAGGTTTTTCCCTTTAGGGTTTTCCCAGGATAAATCTTTGTGTTCCCTTTGTATGGTTATGCTTGTCTATCTTTTAGTGATCCTGTTTATATGATTTTGTTATGAAAATGAAATGAATTACTGATGTCTTAGATAAGCGTAAGAAAATTTAACATGGAAGCCCCACTTTCAATAAGCCAATATTTGCTTCCATGTGTGACAGTTCCCATGAGAGCGGAGATCAGAACATATTCATCTTCACTTGAAGAGTATTCACTTTTTTGTTTTACTCTCTTCCTGGAAGGATCATCATCCTCAGTAGTGTGAGCATGATGTCTTCTTTTGGAGTTCCTCTTCTTCTTGGATCCATTCTTATTATTGAGATAGTTTTTAGCAAAGTGTCCTATTTCATCGCATGTATAACATCTGAGTCTGGATGGATCCCTTCTCATAAAGGTATTTTTCTGATGAGAATGCTTACCTTGGTGATGATGACTTTCTCTTCTTCCTTTCTTGGAGTGTACTGTGAGAGCTTGATCTTCACTTCCCATCTTTTCTTCTCGAGCAGCTATCTGATCTTATTCTTAAGAGAATTCTTCCCACAATCTATTGAACTTGACCAACTTCTTTCTAGCATAGATTCCTTGGATGAAATAATCCCATGACCTAGGGAGGCCATTCAATGTTGCCATCACAATTTCTGCATTCTCCACTTCTTAATCTATAACTTCTAGTTGTTCTTTGATATGGGAGACCCTTGTAAAGTATGACTATATAGTCTCCTCATTCTAAATCTTGACATTCTTCAACTTGTTCCTTAGAGGCATCTTCCGATTGATGTTCTTCCCTTCAAACAATTTGGTTAGGGCATCAAACATGGCTTTAGGTGTCTTGAGAGAGGACACTTGTGGAATGAGGTGATCCTTGATAGAATCAGCAATGATCCTCTTTGTGATAACCAACTTCTTCTTATGTAATCCCTTGGCCTCATCTCCCTCTGGAACTGGAATCTCCTCCAGGTAAAGATGTCGGATCTGGACTTGAAGTTGAAATCCTGCAGTACTAGTTTAGGAGCAGATTAGGGTTTTTATTTTTTAGAGTTCTGTCCAACCAAATGCTTTGAATTTGATCCCTAACTTCTATTTTGGGGAGGATATAAATTTAGGCATGGGATCACTGAAAAATTCCACTTCTATGAAAAGCCCTAATTTTTGGCAGCAGTGTCGGGTCCAAAACTGAAAAACCTCAGAATTGGATTTTGCTTCAACAAAATATGCACCCTAGGGAAGAGAGTTATTTCACCTTTCGTTTTCTGAAAATATATGGAGGTATATCCATAAAATAGGAAGCCCTAGTTCCCACAGCTACACCTTCTCTTCTTCTCAGGTTAGCTCTGATACCATGTTAGTTTTTCAACATTAAGCTAGCATATCATTAGGATATTTAATTGAGAGAAAAACAAGCATAGAAATCAAACACAAGAGACAATGAACACAGTGTTTTTCCTCAGGGAAACTATAAATAGAGAAAACCCCATAACTTCCTTAGAGATAGAATCAACACCAAAGTGAAACCCAAAAATAATAAGACAATGTCCCAAGAGCAGCAAGCTATTTCCTCTAGCCCCCGTGTCTTTCTCTTCCTCAACTATGCGCTACACTTGAGTGTGTATGAGTTGTGTGCTAAATAGAGAGTCTAGCTCTCTATTTATACTAATCTTGACATGAGTAAAACTCTACTAGGGACGACTTCACTAGGTGAGTCTAATAACCCTAGTGCCTCGAAACTACGGGGAATTTAACCCTTAGACAATAGGAGGGTTACCCACAATGACTTGACATGACTTGTTTACATTATATATTTTCCCGATATAAACATTGGGGCATGACATGACACAAGAAAATCCTGGAATAAACATCGGGTTACAATAGATAAGAAATACAAGTGAACATTCCGAAGTTACAATTACATCAGCAGGAACCAATCCTACAGTCACATTAGAATGGACCTTAGTCCCAGAGTGAGATTTCCTGGTAATTGACTAGGTGCCTCCATTCCAAGAATGGAATTCAGTGCTTATATCTGATCATGTAGGAACCAATCCTATAGTCACATCACAATGGCTCAGCACTCATATCTAACATGGAAGGAACCAATCCTCTCACCATGACAGAATGACTCACACCTTATATCTAACCATGGAAGGAACCAATCCTCTCACCATGTTAGAAATGCTCACAGACTCATCACTTCCCTTTGGAGGGAACCTCGATATGGAGAACAATAGGCTTCTCGCTAAAGTACTCAAACTTCACTCTCGATAATGAATTTTTCAACACATCATCTATCTGTTCGTCTATCGCAACATATTAGAGCTTCACTTCTCCCCTCTGCACCATATCCCTGGTATAGGGATACTTGATCTCGATATGCTTTGACTTGTCATGGAACACCAGTTTCTCTAAAAACTTCACACAATTCTGGTTGTCGCAATGTATACAAGTAGCATCCAACTGGAGATCAAATAAATCAGACAGTAGCTTCCTCAGCCATACTACCTCAGAACTAGCTGAACAAGCTATGACATACTCTGCTTCAGCTGTACTCATTGCCACATAGGATTGGTTCCTACTAACACAAAACATCACACTTGATCCCATACTGAAGCAACACCATAAGGTTCTCTTCCTATCGATGGCACTTCCTGCCCAATCTGAATCAACATAACTCTCCAAGTTAATCTTTTGATTCTCCTCATACTTGATCCCATAATCAACTATACCACTTAGGTACCTCAAAATATGCTTTGTAGCAATCAAGTGATCATGTCTCGGATCTGTTAGGAACTAGCTTAAGGTGTTCACAGCAAGGAAATATTTGGTGCCGTGTTCATCAAGTACATCAAGGACCCAATCATCTGATGATACATCGTAGCATCAACCGCTTCTGATGAAGCATCACTCAATACCTCTGGGTTCAATGCCATAGGTGTGGTCATGGCCTTGCAATCCATCATCCTGAACCTCTTTAGGATCTCTACTACATACTTCCTTTGTCTGAGGGAGATTCCATCCGCATTCTTCCACACCTCCATGCCTATAAAATAGTGCATTATACCCAATTCCTTCATTTCGAACTCACCAGCAAGATTTCTCTTCATATTAGCAATCAACCCATCTATACCTGTTACAAACATATCATCTACACACAGTAGGAGTATCACTAGGTTACCATATTCAACCTTGTAGTAAAGGTTGGAATCTGCTTTACTTTTGGTAAAGCCCAACCTGGATAGAAAGCCATGAATTCTACCGTACCATGTTCTAGGTGCCTGCTTCAAACCGTATAGGGATTTCTTCAATATACACACATGAGACTCCCTGTCATGTGTCTCAAAACCGAGTGGCTACTCTACATGCACTTCCTCTTCCACTATAGCATTCAAGAAAGCAGTCTTGACATCCATTTGGTGTATCTTCCATTTCATTACTGCAGCCAGAGCAAGTACTAATCTAATGGAAGTGTATCTGGCTACAGGTGCAAAGGTTTCTTCATAATCTATTCCTTCTTTCTATGAGAAGCCACGAGCCATGAATCTTGCTTTATATTTCTTTATGCAGCCATCTGTAGCATGCTTGATCTTGTAGATCCATTTGGAAGTTACAACTAACTTCGCTTCTGGTCTTGGGACAACATCCCAAACATCATTCTTCATGATCGATTGATACTCTTTGATCATAGCATCCTTCCATTCTTTGGTTCCTATCTCTTCTTCATAGTTGGAAGGTTCTTTATTGATAAAGTCACATAGTAAAGCTACATCCCCGGAGCAGGACCTGGTCCTCTTTCTTTCTCTGTGATTCTCTTCTAGAGCCCCATATCTTTCTGCACCTTAGATAACTTCTCATACCCAAGCAGGTTTCCTTTTGTGAGGATTCTTCTCCTGGGGTGGATCTACAGGTTCTTGAGGTTCTTCAAATTCTCAATCTTCTTCTTGAGTTTCTTCATTCATGGTTGTGTCATGAATTCTGGGTGCTTCTGATTCTTTAGGATCTTTATCAAGTCTCTTTCTATATTTATTGTAAGTTGAGTCTTCATCAAATGTTACATCTCTACTGATGTCGATCCTCTTGAATCCTGGGAAGTATATTCTGTAAGCCTTCGAGCTTTTAGAGTATCCCACAAATGTACCCTTCTTTCTTGAAGGATCTAACTTTTCCCTCTTTTCTTTTGGAATGTGTATGTACAATGGACAGCCGAATATTTTGAGATGGATGACTTCTGGTTTCTTGCTGGAAAATAATTCTTTAGGTCTCTTGTTCTCAAGTACTCTATGCAAAGTACGGTTCTGTATATACACCGCTATTATGGTAGCTTATGCCCATAGATGCATGGGAAGATCTTGATCATGAATAATTTCTCTTGTAGCTTCCATGATAGTTCTATTCTTCCTTTCTGCAACCCCATTCTATTGTGGATTATATAGAGTGGATAACTCCCTCTTAATCCCTGAATCATTGCATAACTTTTTGAATTTATTTGATGTGAATTCTCTACCATTATCTGATCAAAAGGTCTTGATCTTCTTTTCTGTGTGGTTCTCGATAAGGGCTTTGAATTCCTTGAACTTGCTAAAAACTTCATCTCTGCTCTTCATAAAGTATATCCATTTCTTCCTAGAAAAATAATCAATAAAAGAAACATAGTATACATACCCGTTTAAATATCTGGATGACATTGGACTGCATACATCGGAGTGAATGATTTCCAAGATTCCTCTTGCTTTGCTTTCGCTACTTGGAAATTTCTTCTTTGTGTTCATTCCTTTCTCACATCCTTTGGAGATTCCATCATGTTTTGACTGTATTTTTGAAAGTCCTTCAATAACATTGCTTGCAAGTGGTATTTCTCTTTAGTGCACATGTGCAAGCCTTCTATGCCAAAGTTCATTTGGCTCTACTGTGTCATGGACCAAAGCTTGTTCTGGATGGCCCTTCAATTTGTATAATCCTCCTTCTTGTTCTCCAATTACTATTGCATTGTCAATAGTCTTTCCTCTTGGCCATATACAAATTCAACCCTCATGCCTTTTGCAACCAGTGCCAATATGGAGAGAAGATTCTTCTTTAGTCCTGGTACAAACAAGACATTCTTCATTTTTATAGACTTTCTAGAGTCTAGCTTGTAGGAGGATTCACCACTACCTTTTATGGATATTGGTAGTCATCCCCAAGTTTCACCTTATGGGGTGAATTATGTTTGGATAGTTTCTCAAAATATTCCTTGAATCCTATCATGTTTTTGGAAGCCCCACTGTAAATAATCCAATCTTTTCTTCCATTAGTGATAGTTCCCGTGATAGCAGAGATTAGAAGATATTCTTCATCACTTGAAGAGTCTTCACTTTCTTGTTTTACTTTCTTCCTGGGAGGATCATCATCCTCAGCAGTGTGAGCATGACATATTCTTTTGGAGTTATTCTTCTTCTTGGATCCACTCTTATTCATTGGACAATTTCTAGCAAATTTTCCTCTTTCATCACATGTATAACATCTGATTTTGGATGGATCCCTTTTTACAAAATTATCTTTCTGATGGGAATGCTTACCTTGGTGATGATGATTTTCCCTTCTTCCTTTCTTGGAGTCTACTGTGAGAGCTTGATCTTCACTTCCCATATTTTCTTATGGAGCTTCTATTCGAGCTTCTTCTTGTGAGCATTCTTCCCATGGCATTAGAGGAAATTTGGGGTCTAAAATGGGCCTTATAAGAAAACGTGCCAAAATAAGTTTTTGTGAGTTGGAATTCAAGAACCAATAGAATTTCAATAAAATAAGTCAACCATAATGGTTGAATTGACATATTTGTCATTAAAAAAAACTACTTTTTTTGTTCGTATTTTCGACATATCTCATTGTGTTTTTACTCAAATTTCGATCGGCAGAGCTCGTTGCATGCGGAATTTGATTCCACCTCCAACGAGTACCCACACTGCATACTTTTGATAGACTCCTCTACCCCAAAAACAAGAAATACCTGAAAAAATGTGATGATGACATCATCATCATGTTTTTTCAGGTATTTCTTGTTTTTGGGGGAGCAGGGTCCGTCAAAAGTATGCAGTGTGGGCACTCGTTGGATGCGGAATCAAATTCTGCATCGAACGTGCTCTCCCGATCGAAATTTGAGTAAAAACAGAGGGAGATATGTCGAAAATACGAACACAAAAAGTAGTTTTTTTCTTTCTTCCTCCAAAATTAATCAATATTATTTTATTATTTTAACTATTATTTTATTATTTAAACTATTATTTTATTATTTTCCTTAGGAGGCCCATTTTAGACCCCAAAATTTCTCTAATGTCTACTAAACTTGATTAGCTTCTTCCTAGCACATATTCCTTGGATGAAAACATCCCATGACCTAGGGAGACCATTCAAGGTTGTCATCACAATTTCTGCATTCTCCACTTCTTCATCTATTGCTTCAAGTTGTTCTTTGATCTGGGAGACCCTTGTGAAGTATGACTGGATGGTCTCCACATTTTGGATCTTTACATTCTTCAACTCGTTCCTTAGAGTCATCTTCTGGTTTATGTTCTTCCTTTCAAACAGTTTGGTTATGGCATCAAACATATCTTTAGATGTCTTGAGGAAGGACACCTATGGTATGAGGTGATCCTTGATTGAATAAGCAATAATCCTCTTTTCCATAACCAAATTATTCTTATGTAAGGCCTTAGCCTCATCTTCCTCTGGAGCTAGAACCTCCTCATTGATGTAGGAGTCCAACTCATTTTCTTCTAGGACTAGGGATATCCTATACTTCCAGGCTTGGAAGTTATCAGCTCCCTCAAGATTTTCATCAAGATTGGTATGATGAGACATCTTAACAGAGAAACTCAAATGGAAATACAAAAAGATTTAGATCTTACCAGGTCAAGATGTTGGATTTGGATTTGGAGATGAATTTATGCAATGCTTGTTCAAGAGCGGATTAGGGTTTTACTTTCCTTGAGTTCTGTCCAACCAAATTCTTTGATCTTGATCTCTAAACTTTGATTTTGAGGAGGAGATCAATCTAGGCCTGGTCTCACCCAAAAATTCCACTTTTGTGGAAAGCCCTAATTTTCGGCAGTAGTGTCGGGTCAAAAATTGAAAAAGCTCAGAATCAGATTATGCTTCGACAAAAAGATGCACCCTATGGAGTAGAGTCATCCCAACATTCTTTTGCTGAAAATATATGGAGAGAGATCCAAAAACTAGGAATCCCTAGTTCCCACAGGTGCACAGTGTCTTCTTCTCATGTTAGCTTTGATACCATGTTAGATTTTTAACATTAAGCTAGCATTATATTAGGATCTTTAATTGAGAGAATAACAAGAACAACAATAAAAAAAAAGAGACAATGAACACAGTGTTTTTACTTGGGGAAACCATAAATGGAGAAAACCCTACAACTTCCTCAAAGATAGAATCAACACCAAAAGTAAAACCCCAAAACAGTAAGATGATCTCCCGAAAGCAGTAGCCTCTTTCTTTCTAGACCCAACAACTTCTTCTTCGTCAGCTATGTGATACAACTAAGTGTGAGTGAGTGTGTGATAAATAAAGAGACTCAATCTCTATTTATACTAATTCTTGACTTGATAATTACTCACTAGGGATGAATTCACTAGGTGATTCTAACAACCGTAGGGCCCCAGAACTGCAGGGACTTTAACCCTTGAACAATAGGAGGGTTACCCACATTGACTTGACATGAATTGTTTACATTATACAAACTCCCGATTAGAACATTGGGGTGTGACATGACTCAATTACATTACAAACACTTCCTAGAATATACATCAGGGTACCATACATAAGAAATACAAGTGAATACATTCCGAAGTTACAATTACATCAACACTCAGCAATAACTTTGTTAACAAATTTCTTACCTTGGTAACTTAGTAGTATATTTGAACAACCAAATCGGGTGATGACGTTTTCAAGTAGAAACATTTCCATGGTCACAACAGTACAATCTTTAACAAGCACAAATTCATCCCATCTGTTCAAATAATATGTCGTAGTGATAATGTAGCGCACACCAGTTCTCTTCACTGGTGGGTTGTTTGGTACCACAAAATAAACTACCCACTTGTCAAATGCTTGAAGGGTTATCTATGGCATAAGAGACATCTCATCATGTTGTGATGGTTTTCCTGTCCTTTGACAAATATCACAACGTTTGCAAAATATTTTAGTATCCATGTGTATGGTTGGCCACCATAATCCTACCTACAATATCTTATGCACTATTGCTTTTTGTGCAAACTGTCATCCAGTGACACCAATATATGATTCACTCATAACCCAAGGTCATTCGTAGTTAAAGACACAACGATGCAGTACACCATCCACACCTAGCTTATATAGATGTCCTGCAATCAATGTATAATCAGCAGCTCTGATGACCAGGTGTTTCTTCTAGTTGGTGGGCATTCCTTCAAGTGCATTTCTTGTACTCAAAAAGTGTATGATGGAATTAAACTGATGGTTCTGGTCATCCATCATGTGGATCACAAATAGTTGTGCATCGAGCAAATTATCATTCAAGCTGGTTGGCTCTTCACCACTCTCTATCCTTGATAGGGGGTCTAGTACAACATCCAATCAACTAGTTTTAAGAATGACCTCAATATTGAACTCTTGAACCAAGAGAAGCCATATACAGATCTTCCCCCTTAACACTAACTCATTGACTAGGTATTTCAGTGTTGAATGGTCAGTGTACATCTAAAAATGTCCACCCAACAAAAGTGCTAGAATTTCTGAAGTGCATAGAGCATAGAAAGGACTTCTCTTTCTTTCATTGTGTAGTTATTTGATGTTGTCAATAGTTTCTTGCTTGCGAAAGAAATAGGGTGGTCAATCGCACCCTCTCTTGGTTGTTCCAGGACTATGCCGAGTGCGACAAACAATGCATTGACATGCACATGGAATTTCTTCTTCCAATCTGGGAATACAAGTATTGGCATTATAGCCATTGCAATCTTCAATTTTTTGAAGAGTTCATGGAATTCTGTTGTCAACTGGAACTTTGTGTTTTTCTTCAATAGTTTCTCCATACGCACAGTGATCACTTCATATCCTCTTATGAATTTTCGGTAGCAGCTTGTATGTCCCAAAACTGATCTGATTTGTGTGACTAATGTAGGTGGTGGTAATTCCAGAATAATCCCAATCTTTTATGGGTCGAACAAGATAACATCGGGACATATGAAGTGACCCAACAACATGCCAAATGGCATGTAGAAAATACATTTATTCGAATTAAGCACAATCTGATACTGGCAACAACAGTCTAGCATCATGCATAGACTCTCATTATTGTCTCTTACAACACCAAACACAGTCCAATCATCGAAGTATACCTTAAGAAATTTATGAATAAAATCTTTAAAAGTAGATAGAAAAAATAGTTGGTGCATTCTGGTGTCCAAAGGTCATTACTGTATATGGGTAGCATCCCCAATCACTAACGAAGTTTGTTTAGTGGTGATCCTCCTTCATGATTTTGACTTGATGATAGCCAGAAAAGCCATCAATAAATGAATACATCTCTTTCCCTCCGACACTTTCAATTACTTCATCTGTAAATGGTGTTGGGAATGGATCATGCAAGCATACGTCGTTCAACTTCCTCAAGTCGACACAGATCCTGACTTCACCTATTTTCTTCTTATCATGGATCACTATAGGGCTGATTCGCTCTAACTCCTCAATAGGTTCAATGATTCCAGCATTGAGCATATGATCCATTTATGCTTTTACCCTTTCTTTGTACTTGGGGTTCATCCTTATGCTCGTTGCTTACTAGTTTTAGCATCTGGTCACAGGGGTATTTTCATCTCCCCTAAGTCTCCCACTATTTACTTCATTTATGAGAAGTTAGTAGGGAATAGGTCTTGGTATTCATGTAGTAAATCCATGATTTTTTCAACTCTCTCTTCATCCCAATAATATCCTCTACTAGCAAACTTTGGGCTCCCTAATGACCCAACGTTTATTTTCTTAATTTTTAACGGCTTATGGAGCTGGTCAATTGAAATGCCACTTCCTTCGACTTCATGATTTCATTTTGATTATGGTATGTTTATGTTAGTTATATCATAATCTATATCTATAGTTAGATTGCAGAAAGCCATCCATTGTTGAATGGTCACATTGCACTGGCGAGAGTTAGCCTCTTCGATAAGGATCTCAACAATGATCTTCTACTTTATTTCCTGAAGCACAACATCAACTGAAGGCTACTCATTAGCAAATTCAAATGTATGTGCAAACTTCTTAGTGAGCCCTTCCCATTCTTGGGTTCCTTGTCGCAATTCCATAGATGCATGCCAGGTTCTAGGTTTCATTTCCAATGTATGTATGAAATGATGGACCCACTCCTTCCACTGGTATTCTACAAATACCATGCAAAATTAATTAAGATGCTCCATGAGGTTTTCTAACCATGAATACTTATGGCTTACTAAGGTGAACTCTTCTTCAAATATGACTTCAATCAATCTTCTGCACTGTGGCCAATTTGTTATAGACTTCTTATGCGCACCCCACCATATAGTGGGCATAGATTTTAGCGCATGTTCCAATGCAGAGAAGCACTACGACTCCACTACAATTCCTTCAAACTCAATTAAGAATGTCTCAAGGTTAGGTAAACCCTCATAGGTGGATAGCTTGTGTAGCTCATTCTCCACCCATCGCACAGACACGGTAACTCTTGTGTACCTCCTCATAGAGACTTCATGTAGCCTATTTTGTCAATTCTCCAAAGCTTCCCCTGAGTCAAATGTGTAGGAACTAGCACTCTTCCATATCAGGTTTCCATCCACTGTCGAATTGATACATTCTTCTTGTAATGCAGTAACATTGTAGATTTGATCAAGGTGGTTAGCATGTCCATCATTATATATAGGCTCGACGTATCTCTATCCCTCTAACGGATCAATGGGAGACAACACTCTTATCTCATTATCCTCGAATGAGAGGATCCTTTTCTTGAAGTTTATCATGGTTTTGTTTTCTATATCCCAATATATGCCCATTAATGTGGGATATGGGTTTGTGTCATCAACAATATTAATGAATTCAAAGTCCACAAATGTGCACAATCCTTCAATGTCAATAGGGACCTGACTTAGTCGGCCAATGGGTATGACCTTTTCTTTATTTACAAGTCACAACTAGATAGGAGACCAGTCCAAGTGTGGCTTGCCCATAATTTCCCAAGTCTTTCGTGCCAAAATATTCACATCAGACCCCAAGTCTAAGATGATGTAATCCATGTCATAGTCACCTATCTGAGTAGTCATTCTTAGTTCACGACCAGTTTTAAACTTCTTTCTCAGTTGGTTAATTTTTTTTTTAGGTCATGGCTCTATGGGTATCTCTTCTATCGTTACATGTAGTTCTATAACAACACATTTATCTTGTATTAGCATTAACCAACATGAAAAAAAGGATTTGAGCTTAATAACATTTTGTGGGACATTCTTCTGAAATATGCGCTGAAATTGTTCAGGCATCTCCTTTACTTCTTCTGATGTTGATGGTCCTACTTGATCCTTAAACTATGGTCACACCTCCAAGAATAATTCCTTCTATTTCTGGACATCGAATGATACCTTTATCTATGCCGTAGGTCCTATTAGTAGTTGTGGTTTTTCTTGTGATTTATCCTGATCATCTGCTATGGAAGCCCCTCCTCATGTTACGACATCGACATTTGTATCTCTCCATTCAGTGGCAATCATATGAACATTCACGTTGGGATTTGGATTCTCCTTCTACGCAGGGTAACATCACGTGATACTCCTTGCTTTCCATTTTGCAATCAACTGAGGAAATTACTCGACATTATGGTCCTGTGCCTTACAGTATGAACATGTCTTCATAAGTTCTAAGAAATATCTAGTGTAGTAACTCGGTTTTTTAGAGTTACAGCATGTAACTTGACATCTTCCTCTACCAAATCCTCCTCCTCTGCCTCTTCCTCTGAATTTTCCACCACCCCTTCCTTGCAGGTGTGGTTGTTGTGGTGGGTATTGGTTCTGCTGGTAGTGTGGTTGGTAGTGACTTTGTTGTGTGTACGGTTGTTGAGGTGCGTACTGAGTTTGATATTGATTTTGGTATTGATTGGGTGGGAACTGCATAGGATGATATGATGTTTGCATTGATTCATCTTGAGCAAGCCCTTCAATTTTCATTAAGTGGGTATCGATAGTCTTTTATTTCAAGAGGTGGTATGATTTGCAATATTTTTCTTTATGTCCTACTGACTTACAAAATTTACAAATTAGGTTTGTTGAGGTAATTACAACGTTTTGAAAATATATACACTCCTCATTGTGATTCCCTCTAGACTAGCATATACGACACCATGGTAGCCCATGGCCATTTAATGGGTTTGGTACACCTTCTGCATTATATTTCATGAATGTCAGACAATTATCCTTAGTGTGCTCGTCCATTCTTCATTTCATGCACCATAAGTCTTCCTATGCTTCCTTACCCTTCTTGATGTCCTGTAGTTGTATCGTCAAATTAGCAAACTGTGATGGAATTTTCACCATTCTTGTAGCACCGTTGCCAATGGGTGAGGATTCTAATTTCATTGCCAACTCTAATGCTTCCATCTGCGACTCAATATTCCGTTGCATTAAAGGACCTTGGATGTGTGGTAATAACACAACAATAAACCAATATTTATGTTGTACATCCGACATTTGGAAGCTTACCTCGGCCATCAGAGTTTTAAGCCGTTGGTCAAAGTGCCATACTAATTTTTCTAGTGCTTTCTTTATCTCTTTGATCTTAGTAATGCACTACAATTCAAATTTAGTTTTTTCTGAACTCAAAGATAATTGTAGCCCGAATCTCGTCGAGTGTCTTCTATGGCATTCTAGTCGGTGCGACAAAGAACTTCATAAACCAATCCAACACATGACCTCTTAGAGTCATGATCATCTATGTCTTCCTTATGTCTACAATATGAACTAAGTGAACCATCCAAACAGCTTCACAGAGTAGCCAATGTTGTTCTAGGTCTTTTGTTCTATTCCCATTGCATGTAGGTAACCGAATATCTATCCCAGCCATTGAGTCGGTGTCGAGGTTCTCTGGTAAAGGATCCAAAGAAGGTGAACTCTCTTTCCTGCTATTCCTAGTACTAACACTATTGGTATTATCAGTCCTTTTTAGGGATGAGATTCTTGATCTTAACTCTGGCGATACTCCTGGTGTAATGTAGTTGCATCCTGATTTTGGTGTCTCTATTTATTATTCTGATTCCTTTGTTCCTTCCAATATTAGGTATGGTCCTCCTCTTCATCACAATACTCTTCATTTTCATGCGACCGAAGTTCATGTTCACTCTCCTCAAACAGACTAGGATTTGGTCGCCCTCTTTCGGTCTTTCTTCTTTTCCTTGATCTGAATCTCCTTCCACTCCTTAGGAATCTAGCTTCTAGTTCAAGTTCTGTATTTCAAGGGAACATCTCAAATCACCCTCTCCCATTTTATTAAATTTCATCTATGACATAGCCTCCTTCACAGTTATGCAACTCAACTACTCAATGGAAACACACCCTTCTCATATATGACCATCTTAATCCATGTACTGATACATAGAAAATATCTTCTTCGGGGTCCTTGGAAAAGATTTCTTTCAGGATGACTATATGAGTTTATAGTATCTACTGCAAACTTAGTGATATATCCTTCCAAGATACTATCAACCCAAAAATCAACAGATCTAGATATGGAATTACTTACATGGGTTACCTCGCACACTAATCGATCATTCCATTCAACGGCTTCTCTCCTTTGGAAATTTGTTTGTCTAGTCTCCAATATTGACAACCACTCATGCATTATAACAGGGAATTCTGGAAATAATTCCTCATGGATATCAAAATATATGTACTCATCTAAACAACTTTCTGTGCTCCACCGTGATCCTACACTCTCCTCTTGCATGAATACTAGCATTTTGGAGTCCATCCAATCTTCTATCTCTTTCTTCGTCAGGTGCCACAACATTTCCCTCAACTCAAATGATTAAGGGTCCCGACAATGGAACCATTTGTTTGCTTCTATCATCTTCCTGTCATGACCTGTGGTTCAACAACACCACAATACCAACAATAAACCACAAGACATAGGCCTGACAGATTAACTCTGTCGAAAACGCATGCAAGGAAGGCATAGTCTCACCTGAGATATCTAATGGGTAACTTCCAGAACCATGTTTCTGTAGTTGAATATATGTTATAGTTGCTTTGATTGTGGCCAAGGTGCTCTCCAAAGGAAGCTTGGATGGCTGGATGTTTCCTGCACAACTAAACACAACTATATGTCAGTGCACATGACGTGACATTGTCCTTAACCTTAGCAATTGGCTCAACTTGTGTGACACAGCTGATTCCTTAAACAAACAGGACATTGCAACATATGTTTTAACTTTGGAAATTAACCACTAACTTGCTTACACATCCCAACAATGGTTTAATGATTAGTCATTCACTGATTAACAATATGGTGCTTATGCATTCAACAGTATCACATCAACACATAGTAAGCAAAAAAAAAACATTCACATCAACATATACAACATCAATAAACCATTTAAAAACAAGGAATAATGTGGAAACCCATCTAAGAAAAACCACCAAGGTGCTCTTCATCTGGCATGAGAAATGGATATAGCACCTTTCATTCTGCGACTTACAGACTGGTCTTATGATATGTCTTTTATGACTCAAACTTGTTTTTCTCATGCTCTTTGGTTTATTCTTCTATCTACTCCTATTGATCTACACACAGCCTCAATCTACTCTTGTATCTACCATATGCGCACTCAGTTGTATATTCCTTATATTCCTAGTGGTCTGTGCACACAACTGCAAGATTCGTGGCTCAACATCCTCCTACTACTACTAGAATCTTCTTCGAGTCTTCCCTTTTGGTAACTCTAACTCAAACGCAACAAAAATGGAATCCTTGCCTATAGACAACCAGTTAATAACCAATAGTGACCTAAAACAACCAACAAAAAAGGACAATAACAACCCCCGAATAAAATCAACCCCTATACCGAACGAGTTCTTCTTATTTATAACTTCTATCATACGATGCAGGGTCGACTACCTACTTCTCATCAGTTACAGGTCATGATCAGCTATCTGAGGAGGTTGTCATGGACTGACAGAAGGAATTGTCGACTTGGCTTACACATATTCTTTCATATGTAGTCTTTAACAGCCATGATCTTCACCTATCGCTTTCTAGCCATAATCAACTGTACGCATGTACACTTTCCTTTCCTCTGTCACACAGATATTGATTCCACTTGCACTAGTCCCTTTTCTTGTCGTTCTTGCGACGTACCTTCTTTTCCTTTAGGGTCCTTGTGCTCCTTTCCTAGCCCAACATATACCAATTGTTGGAATATTATACAACAGCGAGAGGGGGGCTAAATCAATATTGATGAATTTTAACAATTAAAACCACTTTTAACCTATTCATTATTAGACATGGTCAACAAGATACAAGGAACACATTTTTTATCATGGAATCCCAATTTGGAAAACCACCAACACTTTCGATTATAGCAAAATTATACTTACAAAATAGTTTGTGCATGTTTCTATAGACAAGGATAGTACTAAACCCTATTTACCAGCAAATACTTGAATGAGGCTACGCCCCCATGATTTTATCAACTTCTACTAAAAGGATTCTATGACACCCCATTTACAAACTAATACTATAAGGAGCCTATGACCCCCTTCTTTATCAGTTGTTCCCGAAAGGATGCTACAACACTCTATTTACAAGCTACCATTTGAAAGAGGCTATGACCCCCTGGTTTATTAGCTGCTACTAAAAGGATTATACAACACTCTATTTACCAGCTACCATCGGAAGGAGGATAAGAACCATTGTATTTATCATCTCCTACTGAAAGGATGCTATGACACCCAATTTACCAACTACCACTAGAAGGAGGCTACAACCCCCTTGCAGGAATGTACTCTTTACTAGCACCACCCTTCCACCCTAATATCTTTTTTTATCAAAACTTCCATATATTCTTATGTCTTCAATCCTCTCACGTGTTTTCTCATCACTTCCTTGGTCTCCCTTGTAACCCACTTAGAACTAAAAGCATTTTATGTTGGGAAAAGACATTAGTTTAAAAGTTATTGTAAAGTTGTATGTCATTGACAAAGGATTGTCAAAGATGATTGTAATTGAATATTTTATTATTTAATAATTAAAAGAAAAGACAACTATCCAAAGAATAACATGGAATATTGTTCACTGACCCACTAGAAGGAATGATCTGGTGTAGAAGGAAAAAATGACAAATGGAAACAACACCATTCAATTTCTAGCTGATGCGAGAGGCAACTTCCCTGTAATTTTGGTAATGTTCCCAAGAAAGGAGTTACTGAGTAGGTGGATCAATAAATTACAAAATGGCATAAAGACCTAGGAAATCACATATATATACATCGAATGAGTAGGAGTATCACACCCAATTATACAGATTAGAACCTTGTGGATTGCTGGAAACCAAAAAGTTAGGCACACAAGAGGAATTCGATGAGGGGAAAGCTAAAGTGAACTGCTGGAGTTTTGACTGCAAATGTGAGTACTTAGTTGCAAAGAGGATAAAAAAATATTCTACACAGTATGTTTGTCCTAGTGGTTCAGTGAACAGGCTCGGGGGTCCTAAAGAAAGTAATATTGGCTGCTTTTAGGAGACAGTTTGTAGGAACTGAATTCTTTGGATGTTTGTCCACATCGAAAGTTAACATGTTCTATATTTCCCAGGTATTCATTTTATGTTTATTTATGAAATATTTCATGAATAAAGAAAGCTTCAATTTATTTTTTTTCAAAATAAAGTAGAAAAGTTTTATTCCTATAAATTACAACTTACGATGAATTCTACTGCTTAAATAGTTTTTCATAATAGAAATGGTAGACTATCTTATATTATAATTTAGAAACAATATCATATTTCTATATATAGCTTCACCTGATAATAAGGACTATACATGGATAATAAATTATTAGCATCCCTCTATATTTTCTTATAAATTCATACAAAAATAAGAAGGAATTTAATAGATCTTTCATCATTTTCAACTAAACAATGAATTCTTTTACACTTAGGGCTTGCCATAGTTAAATACATTGAAACCATAAATCATAATTTTATAACATACCAAAGAAACAAAAATTTTAGATTTGAAAATCCTAAGGCTTCTGTTATAGTGGATTTCACCACTCTAGCTGAATCACACTTTATATGGCCTTCCCCTGTCCCACTGCATATTCCTTAGACCCCATGGACCACTTTTTGTCCTTCGATGTTTCCTTGATCATCCCTAAAAACACATGAAAAAAGATACATGCAACTTTTTAACCTATAAGCATGTATATATGCGGGTTTGACCACTAAAACCGTCTACATCGGGATGTGTGCATAATCCAAATCCTTTTGGAGTTTTCCTTGACATGGATCCGACTCATTTGACTCCTGGCCTTCCCTATGCCTCGAGATCGCTCGGATTCGACCTTTCATTACCCATTTGAAAAGATATATAAGGAACCCCTTGGTACATTGAAGGCATGAGAGAGAATTGAGAGCAAAGAAACTATAGTCCATTGTTTATGGAACTTATGCTTGAGTTTGCATCCCTTTGTCCCTTGGAGCACTTCTGTGTTCTTCCCAAGCTTGCCTTTTGCTTGTGAGCTTGCTATCAAGAGATGGAGGACTGAAGTGGTGGAGGCCCAAGTGGGGGATTCAGTTTCTCCAGTTCGCAAACATGTCATCAAAGGTTGTATCTTGTAATCTCTTATTTATATTAATAGAACTATCTTTTCCTGCCCAATAATGTGTGTTTGAATGAATATTTTATCCATGGGATTATGTCAAATGCTTTTACATTATTGATTATATATGCTAGAATAGATCTAACACCATGATATATAGAATGCTTGTATTGTTTACTTGTTGTTGAGGAAGTAATCTATCAATTCAAGCTGAAGATTGGAAAGCTCAACGGGGATCTACTTCAATCGTCCAGAATAAGGTACGAGGTCTGATCCTTTACTGTTGGACATTTAATTTCTATTGCATATTGGAAAGGATTTATTTCTGGAGTCAAGCTATTTGTTGTGGTACCCCAAGCCATAGGAATTTCTCTCCGTAAGAGAATTGGCGACTCCTCTGGGGAGTTCCTAGTAGTTGTCCTTTGGGGGTTGTTTTCCCGGCATTCAATGTATTTGAATTTCTCTTTCTCTCTTGTTTCTGTGTCGGGTATGGGGGCATGTATGCCTGGTAGAGTTTGATTGGTGTGAAGTTTGTCTCAGCCTGTCCGTTTTCCTTGATTTTATGCACCTTTCTTCCTGTACGCGGGTTTTTGATTTACAGTTGTGTATACACGCAGTTTCCTCTGCGATATTTGCATATACACGCGGGTTTACTCCGAACAGTCGCGTATGCCCTTGATTTTTCCTTTTTGGCGAAGATAATTGGTTGCTGGGTGAATTCTGATATTTGCTGAGTCTCCTTTGGCACTGCCTGAGTCTGTTTAGACCTCTGTTTCTGACCAGAAACATTTATTTTTAGCCTAATTTTTTTTTTTTAGAAAGTTCTTGTCATGGAATTTTCGATTTTTTGTTTGAGATTAGTGCATTAGAGTTATTTTACCTTAGTGCTTTGATTAAGTGTTGTTTGGGTGTGCTTGCAGAGTCTAGGGGTCGTAGAATCATTCTTTTGCTTTTTGCATCTCTTTTATTTTCAAAAAATCCAAAAACATTGCATTTTGCTTGCATTGCATTTTGCATTTTGCATTGTACTTGCACTAGATCTAGATTTGCTTTGGAGTACTAGTTAGGACTTCATATAGGAAATTTGAATTCATCATTTGAAGAAGAATTGTGCATTTGATGTAGTAGCATACCCTGTTTTCATGGACACAATGCATTTGCATTGATTGTTAGGTGTGCATTTTAATTCATGTTGAATCATAACACCATTAGTTGCACGGTCATATCCATTTTTTTTACTAATAAAGACAACTAAAATCAACGCTAAATTAAAATGAATTACACTCTTTTCTTTTCTAGGGTGCACCAACAAGCTTAGGTTTTAGGATTTTGGAATAGTTCATTGTAATTCAATTCTCCAAGATCACTAAACAACAACATCTAGGTGTCTATCCAAGTGAGTGTGTGAAATCCTTGGTATAACCAGTGTTTCTCAGGATCCTCCTCTCAAAAGGGAGTTAACCATGAGGAAGTGTGAGTGGTTATTGATTGGGATGACCCCTAGTCATAACTGAGTAGCACCGAAGATATTTCCAGGATTGTATTCGTATCTGGGGGCTCTTTCGAGAGTTTCGGGCTTTGATACCCTGCCCATACGGTCAATCCCGCCTACGATTGTCCGCCTGAGCATTGATTATATTGAGGTGACCTTAGTGGCCTTACCTAGGATATCAAGGGGGCACTTTGTAGGGGTTATTCTGCAGGTGTCCTAGCCAGGTTGGGGTCAGACAGTACAGTCGCTTTACGCGTTGAAGCTGAGGGCCATAATAATTGGTTACGTACCTTCACTTGTTGTGTATGGGAGTATCAAGCCTCTCCTAGGTGAGACATACCTGCTTCATTCAGGAGCTCACTTATCCAGCCCTTGTTTGCTTGCATTTGGCTTTATATTTTATTAGTGATTGCTCTGTGCATGATAATTGGCCTAGGTTTTACATAAATAGAGAGTCTTTGCTATTTTTTCAGTCATTGTGGATTCAAGTGCGGTTCCTCACTGTTATCATCGTTTAGCAGGACTTGCGCCTTCTAATTATCCTCCTCCTTTGGGAGAGAGACCTAGACAGTCTAGGAGGACTATGTCACACATTGATTCACACACCATGGGAGACCATTCAAAGGATATTCCTGAACCACCTCCTCCCATTCATGTAGATGATGGGAAATTTACTCCTACTTATGATCCTTCACTCGACTTAGCTAAGTTAGGTCCTGTGATTTCTGAGATAGGAACCATGCATGATAGACCTACTCACTCTAGGGTGGATTCCCCATTGACGCGTTACTGGTACGAAATGCTAGAGGACGCCGAGACTCATTTTGAACCTGCCAGCACTAGCTACGGTATTTATGCACTCTCATTCCTTACCATGCAGAGAGGTTTAGGAGCACTAGTCACATTGCACCTTCTGTCCCAGTGGTGGAAGCTACATCGTATATTCCTCCTAGGTATAGGGTTAGCGATATGATTAGGATACCATATCCGAGAGGAATGACGATAGGCAATAGTACATATATTATTACTTAGATTCCTTCATCCTTGGTCCCTAGTTCTTCAAATTTACATCCTCCACCTTATTCACGTTGTCCTTCGAGCTGGTATATGGCTATGAGTCAGGTCCGTACTGCGGTTACTAGACCGATTGTGTCTCAAGTTCACATACTACCCGCTTCTTCGGGAGGCTATATTCATACTTCTAGAGGTTAGCTTGCTACTTCTGGGGCATATATCCCTACTTCTGGTATGTATATCCCTACTTCTGGAGCTTATCTTCCTACCTACGGAGTGTCTCATGGGGCATCGCATGCGATGACCTATGGACCTTATTATGGGATGTAGTATGGACAGGTTTCTTCACCTTATGGAGGCAGGTATCAACAACCTACTTACTCTCCTAATTACGGCTTTGTAGCTCCTACTAGTCAAGGTCCACCATACTATGGTACTTCCACACCACCCTATACGAGTCAGATGGGAGAAGGACACTATGGCCATGGCCATGGTGGTAATCAACCCTATATGAAAGAGGGAGCGGTCCATCGACCTCATCATCCTAGGCCCCCTTTCCTTGCGATGCTTAATATTCCTTACTTATCAAGACTTACGAACGATCCTGTGGCTCATGACCTAGCTTGGCCGGCTGTCCCTACCAAGCTTCCTTCAGACATACCTAAGTTCGAAGGCAAACCAGGAGAGGATCCGAGTGAACACGTTACTATGTTTCACCTATGGTGCTCTTCAAATTCATTACATCAGGACTCAGTCCATTTGAGACTATTTCAACGCACCCTCACGGGGCTTGCTACGAAATGGTATATAGAGTTACCTAATGGGTCTTTCACTTTGTTCGACGACCTTGCGATGAATTTTCTTAATCACTTCCAGCTACCAGTGCGCTATGACGTTGGTACTGAACTCTTATCGACATTTCAATAAGATAAAGCCACACATATTTTTGATCATATTCAAGAGTGGCATAGACGGAAGAGATTAATTAAAGCTTTTATACTGCCGGATTTCCTTCCCGAGTGGTTCCTCAAATCATTATTGCCATATATAGCGAAGGATGTTTCCACATCTAGAGTGCAGAATGAGGAACAAACGATTTTTAGGGAGCAGGAACTGGACTTGATCTATGCTCAGTTCGGTTTGTTGTATGAGATTTTTCCCAATGCTCCTTGTTCCAGTTTCGATCCCAAAGTCAAACTTGGACCACATGCCGATGGAATTGTGGGTTGTGCAAGTGTAAAACCTGTAGATTCAGTTGCAAAACAAGTTGTTCAGTTGTCAATCAACCAATCTGCTTCGAGACAAGCTACGACTTCGTCTCAACCCACCCAAATGGTGAATGTACTTTTTGTGCAATCATCGGACCAGAAGGGTAACTAGCAGCCCAGACAGAATAGAAAAAAGGGGAAAAATAATAATTGAAAGGATGGGAATAAGAATTAGAATGCTAATAATAATGACAAGAACGGTAGAAATGCTGGGTGGGACAAGCAAGCTAAACGTAAGGTTAAATTCCCTTGTAAGTTATGTAAGGATGATCACCTCACTTACTTGTGCCCTCGGATTGATGAAGCTTCGAGATTCTTAGCACAAGGCCCAGCTGTGCTAACTAACCCTTTACCGCATAACCAGAATATGAACTCGAATTCCCATGACCAGTCTAGTGATGATGATCCACCGGAGGGTAGTGGTCGTGGGTGCATTAACATGGTCTGTGCTGCGAAAGTTGTGACTCGTGTGAAATATTATAGTTCGTCACAACCCAGCCCAGGAAAAGAGCCTAATCCACTAGGGTATCCTTTGCGCATTGAGAAACCTATGGATAAACCTGAGGCTACACCTCACATTCCTAAGGGATTCCTTAAGCGTTCAAGGCATAATCCAAATGCATGAGCCGTGCAAAATTATTTAGTTGTCGAGGATTTGGGCCACACTCCTTGTGCAATGTCTGCATTGGAAGTGCTTCAGAGTTGTCCTTCGCAAAGGAAGGCGTTTCTTTCTACCCTTGGTGTGAATGGAGATGATTCTTCCTCGGTGATCAAATTTGAAACCGTAGGACTACAACCTTGCTTTCCCTACTATGTGTCTCTTTTGGTGCACGTAGAATGTCTTGGTATGACTGTTAAGCGCACTGTGATTGATGAGGGTGTTGCTGCTTCTGTGATGTCTTTGTCCTGTTGGAAGGGTCTGGGTTCTCCTAAGCTGTCAAAATCAGCGACTATGTTAACTACATTTGATGGGAGATCTTTTAGGCCGCACGGTATCCTTCCTTCCCTTAAATTCCATTTGGGGGGGAAGACTGTTGCGATAGAAATTGAGGTGGTTGATGTGCCCCTTGACTACAATCTCTTATTGGGTAGGAAATGGATGTATAGTATGCAAGCCATTTATTCTTCCTTGTTCCACATTGTATCTTTCCACATAACGGGAAGATTGTAACAATTGATCAAATGGCATTCAAGAATATTTCTATTACCACATCTTCGGGAGCTTCGATCCTGATCGTTGAGCACTCTCAGCCGGCAACTGGGAGTGTGGGTGTAGGCATGTATCCATCCCTTATGGGAAGCTTTAGTTGTCCTACACCGATCCTCAATATAGGATCTTGTTTCAATGAGGCTTCGACATCTATGAAATCGGTGTCTTTTCGCATGACCCATATGGAAGATCCTTGGATTCTTCCTACATCGAGTACTTTGAGTGAGCCTGTCGAGATGAGCGTGACGTTGCCTGCAGCTATGATAGCTTATGAAGCTAATATCAAGAGTGTTACAGAGCCTAGTTCTTCCTCTTCATGGACAGAGGAGGAGGACCCTTATGTGCTGCCGGCATGGGCAGTATAGTCTTCTCATGCCCACGACTACCTTGATATGGTTTTCCCTTTGGATGAAGCGATTATTGAGGCTATGTCGGGAGTTGAGCCACCATCGAAGGAACTTCATCATAGATCGTATTTTCTTCCAGAGCTTGACCGTTTGGATCATGAGGATTTTAGGGTGATTCTTAGTCAGAGAGTTGGTAGTCCTGTGGTTCCATTAAGCTCTCCTGGTTCGATGGCTGATGGAAACATGGTGAACATATTGTCAACGATTCCTATCAACATCTTTTGCAATCCTGGCACGATAGAGAATGTCTATATTGGGGCGGAATGTTCCCATGCTGAAATTCTGGAACATACAGAGCACTTCAAGGAATTATGTGATATTTTTACTTGGTATTACGATAAGATTCCAGGTATTGACCCTCGAATTGTCGAGCATGAGATTAAGACTCACCCCAATGCTAAGCCTATTCAACAACGTTTACGTGCGGTGAATCCTAGGAAAGCACCTGCCATTAAGGGCAGATATAGAGAAGCTTTTGAAATCCGGTTTCATCTATCCCGTTCCCTTGATGGAGTGGGTTTAAAACCCCATTCCGGTGGATAAGAAGAAGGGAATGATCCGCATATGCACTAATTTCCATGATTTGAATCGTGCCTGTCCTAAGGACAACTTCCCCACACCGTTTATAGATCAGATTTTGGATGAGTGTGCGAGTAGCGAGGTGTTCTCCTTTATGGACGGCTTTTCTGGGTATAATTAGATACAGATTAAACCTGAGGACCAACATAATACTATATTTATTTGTCCTTGGGGAACGTTTGCATATCAAAAAATTCCTTTCAGCCTTAAAAACGCTGGAGCTACATTTCAGCGGGCGATGACCTTGATCTTCCACAATCTCAAGTCTATTGTTGAAGTATTTTTGGATGACCTCACTGCTCATTCTCATATTAGAATGCATCATCCCTATCACTTGAGATTGGTATTCAGTTAGATTAAATACTCATAATTGCATCTTTTACATGAAGTCAGGTCGTTTGTTAGGATTCATCGTTTCGAAAGAGGGTATAAGAGTCGACCCTTTGAAGGTTGAGGAAATACTTTAGTTGTCTCCCCTGAAGAACATTCATCATCTTCAGTGTTCGCAAGGCATGGAAAACTTCTTACAATGATTTGTTGTCAACTTTGCCAATTTGACTAGAGGCTTCATGCATCTCTTGAAGAAGGATACTCCCTTTGAATGGGATGAGCGAGCCCAAGAGTCCTTCGATGCACTCAAGCGAGCCCTAGCATCAGCCTCAGTGATTAGTCCTCCGAACTATAGCCGTGATTTTTTATTATATGTGACCACATCCTTAGGGATGATTTGTATGGCTTTATTTCAGGAGGATGAATATATCTAAGAGCATGTCATATATTATCTGAGCCGAAACCTTATTGACGCAGAGATTCGTTATTCTCATGTCGAGAAGCTTTCTTTAGCTACCGTACATGTGGTTCAATGGTTGAGACATTATATTCTCCTTCACCAGACCTTAGTTGTGGCCCATGTCAATCTGTTTCAATTCGTCCTCACCCGAAGGATGATTGGGGGAAAGTATAATAAATGGATTTTCATTCTTCAAGAATTCGATCTCGAGTTTGTTTCGGCAAAATCGAAGAAGTCTTTAATTTTTGCAAAGCTTATATCGGATTTCCCGAGTGAGGCCAAGGAGTTGGTTTGTGAAGATACATTTGTCGATGAAGACATCTTCTTAATCTCAACGTTAGACCCATGGTATGGGGATATCATAGTATATTTACAAACACAGAAGACCCCTACTCACCTCTCGCGAGATGAACGATGACGATTACGTCATGTCTCTAAGAACTACCTTATAATGGACAATACTTTGTACCTTCGTGGGGTAGATTCCATTTTACGACATTGTTTAACTCATGAAGAGGCTGAGGTGTTGTTGAATGATTGCCACGGAGGGGCGTGTGGTGGTCATTTATCTGGTCTTTCTACAGCTCAGAAGATTTTGAGAGTGGGTTATTTTTGGCTGTTGATCTTTAAGGATTGTGTTGATGCAGTCAAGAGGTGCCACCCTTGCCAGGTGTTCGCACGTAATATGTGCTCGAAACCTGCCCCGTTAAATCCCATTATCACCACCAGTCCCTTCACTAAGTGGCGGCTTGATTTTATGGATTTCAACCCAGCTTCAGCTGGGGGGCACCGTCACATTATAGTGGTTGTTGAGTATTTCACGAAATGGGCTGAGGCTATGCCTACAGTAAAATGCGACGGTGAGACAACCACTCACTTTGTATTCAACCAAATTATTACTCGGTTTGGGATTTTGAAAGAGCTTGTCACTGACCATGGCTCACACTTTCAGAACTGTATGATGGAAGAGTTGGCATCCAAGTTAGGGTATAAGCAAGAACATTCATATTCTTACTACCCCCAAGCGAATGGACAAGTAGAGGCAGTGAATAAATCACTCAAATACATTCTCCAATGAACGACCGCACAAAGCAAGATGAATTGGCACATTATGTTATATCCTTCTTTGTGGGCATATCGAACCGCGGTTAAGACTGCCACTGGTTTTTCTCCATATCAGCTTGTACATGGAGTGGAGTCGATATTGCCGGTTGAATGTGAGATTCCTTCCTTGAAGCTAGTTGTAGAACTCTTACCAAACACTTCACCTTTGGAGGAGCATTTGGTTCACCTTGAGCAAATTGATGACCAGCGTCGGGATGCCCTGGTGGCTCTAGAGGTTAATAAACACCGTGTTAAGGTCCAGTACGATAAGTCTATCCATCCAAGAGTCTTTAGTTAAGGAGACTTGGTCCTTTTGTGGGATCAACTGAAAGAACCCTTGGGGGCAGGGAAATTTAATCCTATGTTGCATGGTCCTTATGTAGTCAAGTGTGTGTTTGAGAAGGGTGCCTATGAGTTAGTCGATTATGAAGGGACAACTTTGGAGGAGCCTAGAAATGGGCTCTATCTTAAGAAATACTATGCATGATCTTTAGCCAAGGATGCTTGTTGTATATTATTGTACAACTTTGCATAGTTAGGTGTTTTTCTTATCGTGATTGGGTTTGTGATTAGTTTCCATTTCTTTTGGCAGATGTCAATGGAATATTTCACCTACATAGGATTCGCGGATGGTGCAAGCCGTCACACTCAACACTCAGCCTCTACTGCTTGGGTGATTTATACTCCTATGGGTTAGGTACTGTCTTCATGAGGTGTATGTCTACGACCATCTTCCAACAATATTGCTGAATATAGCGTTGTTATTGAGCTTCTATGGGATGCCATTTTGCATGGTGTTCTATCTCTTGAGGTACATCTTGATTCATAGTTAGTAGTGTCACAGCTCAATGGTTTGTACCATGTTAGAGATTCGACGTTATTGAGAAGGTTCTTACATGTGAGATTGTTAGAACAACAATTTAACAATATAGCATATATACACATTCCAAGAAATAATAATCAAGTTGCTGACTCATATGCTAACTATGTGTTAGATTGGCATTTGTTTCATTCACAGTAAATTAATCACAAACACAATTTTTAAACATGTAAATAAATAAATCGATAACCATAATTTTTTTTATATATACATCAAAAATGTGATAATACACAGTGTCATGATACAAAATTGGGGCTTCTAAGCCACAATCATATAATACACGGTCGTACAAAATGTATACACTCCCAGGTGTCTAATCCTATGGAGGAGGAGGAGGGTTGTGATCATGGAACGTCACTATGGCTCTAGCTAGCCGTCGAAATAAATGCACCCATGCGCATGGTACACCCACCACCTACCGTTGCATGGCCTCAGGCAAGTCCTTGACTTGCGCCATGGGAACTCTATGAGTCAGTCTCACAAAGTTGGTATGAATGCTCTGGAGCATTTGCTCCGCATCCACGCCCATGATTTCATCTCCTCTTCCCCTCCGTCTATGACGAGGGAAGCCCTCTGGCTGTCATGGTCCCACATCTACACACAAGTGGTAGATGTCACTATGTATTGTCATGAAAAAACATGTTCTTTTGATTCCATATAATCAAGAAAATACAAAAAATGAAATAACTCAAAAATTTAAAAAGAGTGAGGGTCGAGATTCGTTAGCTATATCACCATATGTCGATCCTGGTGGTAATGGCATGTCTGGATCCCCCCGAAAATATATCCCTGCATAGGGGTAGTCATCAATGGCAACTATCTGTCATCGCCACCATTGAAAGAAGTCAGCTGGATATGGGTTGGCCACCCTACCACCCCCCAGTCTACGCATAGCATATGCCCAATGCCACTGGGCTGGATCTCAAACCCCATGGAGAGGAATGTCCACTCTAGGGCTCAATCCTGGAACACGCTCAAAGAAAAACGTGCTCAAGATACTGCTGAACCCGAAGTTCGGCACCCTGCCTGCGTTACACTCACTAAGCTGGTGTTTCATGTTGCTCAGTTGTGTAGTACTCCAGTCATGGATTTTGGGTCTCATGCACTCCACTGCATATAACATCAGTGGCCACGAGGCCTGGTGGAGTGATGCTAAGCCGGCTACCCTGCCCAGTGTCAACAATATGGCCTTTAGGCCCAGCACCTGTATAGCATTGGTAGGGACCTGACTCCCCACCTTCTCGGTGTCTGGATAACAGTACACTGCAATGTACTCATCGATAGTCAAGCCACCCCCTGGCCCACCTTAGGAATGAAGGTTCACCACCTCCCCTTGTCTAGAAATCCCTATGATAAAGTATATGTCCTCCACCTCTATGGTGAGGGACATCCCATCAATATGAAAGGACTCCGAGTCTGGATCCCAATAGTCTACCAGCATCTGTAGCAGTCTTGGTTTGGCCCTCAAACCACCAAGAAACCAAAACTTGTAGAGTCCACATGCATGAAGAGCTTGTTGAGCCATTGTAGAGTCCTCTACTTCACCATGCTCACGCTCTCTCCACTCTAGCACCATCCTGCAAAATAAATTGCAAAATTACCCATTAGTTTATTAAAAAATCATATGCACGGCCTCATATGCGACTGTTTTGAAAACAACCATGTATGTACGCGGGTTTGAGGCCATTTTCCGCGTATATCCAGCCCTATACGCAGAAAAAGCCTCGATTTCTGTGTGGTCCGCAGCGCACACTTTGGGATGGCCTAAAAAACCCATTTAACCATGAAAATCTATAAAAATTATATCAAAATGCAAGAGGAGAGCATGAGTAAATACCTGGAAGAAACAGTTGTGAATTCCGTCGACTGGATCTCCTAGAATTTGCAGTTGAAAATCAGAGCTCAAATGGGTAAAATTTTTAAATGATTTATATTTTTTACTATTTATTGAAAAAATTTCAATTTTTTGAAAATTTTTACCCCCTTTCCTATAGTTTCGACATTTTCTAACCATTTTGGACCGTTTTTGACATAATTTGTGATGTAGAAGACTTTTTTCAGTGTCGTTTCAGCCATTGGATTGACCCGTTTGTGCTGATCTCAGGTATCATGTCTAAAATGGCATATAGGTTAGGTTTCACCACCATTTGCTTTTTGCATGACCTTATGACCATATCACCATGACTTTAGGCATGAACCCACTCTATTATGTCATGGAACCTTCTTGGTGCTTTAGAAGTGGCATGATATGAGTGGTAGAGTTTCACCTTACATGGGTACCCTAGTTAGCGCCTTATTTGCATTTGGTGCCCATGTTGACGTTTTCTCCTTTAGGGTGTGGGAGTCCATTGTATAGTACTTCCATGACATTTCACAAGAGCATCATACTCCTCTTGATCTTATGCTAGCCTATTTCCCTTAGGAATCCCTTATGTCAAGTTGTGAATGCATTATCATGAGCTTTGACTACCTTATTAAGCTTCATGCCGACTCCCCTCACATTGTGTTTCAGCCATATATCCCGAGCTTGTCTCATGTATAGCCATATAGAGCCATTTTTTATATCCTTCACAGCTTGATTCTCTTTGTATCGGGAGGGGATTTTCCCTCGAGTGTCGATATCCTACACATGTATCCTTGCATTGAGCATAGGTATGTTCCACTGCTTGGAACTAGTTTGTTTGTACCTATGACACTCGTCTCCTCCTAGTTTGTAACTATAAAGCTATTTTATTCTTTTTTCAAGCTTTTCAAATAACTGAAAAAGTCCAAAAAAAACCAAAAAACCAAAAATCCGGACAAGGAAAGATGTTATCTTTGGCAGTTATCGAGTCATGTCACCTTCGAATAGAGCACTGCATATCACATCCATTGGTTAGGTTATAGTTTGACTTTAGGAGATGTACCCATTTATTTGAGTTTATCTCCACTGACTGGTTAAGCTTCTAGTCCCTATGGAGCCTCTGTTGATGCCTCCTGTCTCACATAGATGTCCCAGTTTGTATATCGAGTCTATGTTGCCTTCATTCAGTCACCATACGCCGTTATGCTCTTGTTTGAAGGAATTTGAAACCTGAGTCAGCCATTCCTCAGTTATCTTGATTTTGCATGTCGGCCATTCCCAGTACAGTTATTGGTTCGTGCACCTTATGATCGAGTCATTCCACATTATACATATTTGCTGAGTACCTCATGTTGGATGATGGGGGATGCCTTAATGCCCTTCTTCCAGCGGATTTCATCCCATCAACTTTAGATCATTTATTCTGGGATTGGAATCTGGAGTCCTTTTGAGTGCCTTGAGACTTGCAGTCATCAGTGGTAGGTTCTCTCACCATTGACAGTTTTTAGGAATATATCAATGTCCCCTGATCGATGGATCCTCTCAAGTGTGTTCTACCTCAACACATTTATTCACACTTATTAGTTTGCACTCTAGTACCTTGATTCCCATTTTCATTATTGATGGGTGATCTCGCGTCTGTTAACGGTATACATTAATGATTGGTAATCAGACAATGGACTACTATGTTCGACCTCGACACCTTTATTCGCATAGTAGGACATGTACTCGTAGTGGTTTGTGTAGAAGACTTTCCAGATTGGTGGCATCTCTTATATTCTACCTCCTTCATTGTGCCAGTTTTCATGAGATTTCAGCTCTTGTGACTTGATTCCAGTATATGTCAGACATTTCCAACCACTATGGAGATCTTGATCTGTTATATATCTTCAGCCATTTTGGAGATCATGGTCCTTTGTATATCTTCATCATGGAGATTATGATCTATGTATATTGTATGTGGCGATGACCACATATGTGATATCATGTATTATTCCTATTCATGGCCATTATACTCTTATGTATTCGGGACAGCTATATGTACTTG